>OY764961.1:99780398-99982898 GCA_963668005.1 Melieria crassipennis | reverse complement strand
AAACTGAGGCCATGTGGCCGGACTGTTGAGTGAAATTTGTTTGCATTTTTTCTGCAACAAATCGTTGTTAAATTTCATCATTGGCGTACACATTGTTGTTGTTGTTGTGGTGGCTTAAGTTATGCCTGGTAATTTAATAAAGGGCGCGCCTATGCTGCAGCTGACTCGGCTCAGCACTGTTCGCCATCTTTGTGCCAAAATGAAAACAAAAACAAAAACAAATTTTAAAAAACTGCACACCAAAAGGCAATTCTCCCAGCAAAATTCTGTATGTGTTTGTGTTGTGTGGTGTTGTGAAATTGTTTCGCTGAATTTTCGGCGTATTTAAGCAAATTAAAACCCTAAAGCCTGCAATGCTGAAATGCTACCGTCATCCAACGCGTTGAAGCTCCGCGTGCGTTGTGGCTGTGGCCGTAAATTATGATTTTAATTTTACTAAAAGAAAAAGTGCATTTGTGTTATAAATAACATTATCTGGCAGTAGTACACAATCGTACATACAACATTTACGTATATAGGTGTCTGGCTAAAAAAATCCATTTACGATGCGAATTGTTTTCCAACTAATTAAGTGAAGCCCAGACTTGATGAAAATTGCTTGCAGTAAAATTTTACAATTATTGCTTTGTCAATAAATTAATTTTAGTATTTACAAAAATATATGCAGTGACTAATGAATTTAATTACGTCACTCTGCGACAACATGTGATATTAAATTTATTTAGGCCACTGTTGTTGACTGGAATTAAATAGAATTCAATGGAGTAAACATTACCAATAAGGTTTTTTGTTATTTTATTGCATAGCATTCTGAAAAAAAACGTATGTGTTTCTTATTTTTTTTAAGTTAAATTAAATACAAAAAGGAAAATTATAGTATTATTAAAAAATTAATTATATTTTACTTTGTGATCCATCCATTCAAGCAAGGAACATATAAGATATATACGATATATCTATACCAAACTAAGAATAACTGAGTTAGGTTAGGTAAGAAAAGGTTTGGTTGTGTGTGTGTGTGTAAGTCGCATTTCTGGTCGTAGGCCCGAATGGTTTATTGTCCTCTAGTTGTACTCACATCTGAAACTTACTTGAGGCTCTTATGAATCGTATCAAAATTTCGGGCCGCGTCTTCTCCAGATCCGAGAATGACTTGACGGCTCATACGAACTGTATCAAAAGTTTGGGTAGCGTCTTCTTCGAATCAGAGAACCAATATCAATTATAAATCATATCAAAGTTTCGGATGCCCTCTTTTTCAGATCCGAGAAGCACTTAGTGACTCTTACGAATCGTATTAAATTTTTATGTATCCTTTTCTCCATATCTGAGAACCACTTGGTGGCTCTTACGAATTAAATCAAATGTTTGGGTAGCGAGTTCGTCAAATCTGAGAACCTCTTAGTGGCTATCACCAATCGTATCAAAGCTTAGGGTGTCATCTTTTTCAAATCAGCTAAACAGATCAGAAAATGTTGTACCAAGAAATAGAAGAACGTTCTCCTTAAGGAAAGGCGAGTACTCGTCTTTGCAACTTCTACTGAAGTTGTTGTACAGAAATCCAAGTCAACTAGTTTGCCAATCAATAAGAAAGTGTCCCTTTATGATTCCAACCATCAGTTCCATAGCGGACAGTATTATATTGATCCATAGATTTGGATCAATTCAGTTCAAGTTCAGTTGGAACAATACTTTGAATTTGGTATGGCCGATCGTTTATCTCTGAGATATGGTGTTTGTGTATAGAGCGAGATTATCTTGGCTCTTGAGACATATGCCGTCGTTGGTTTTAGCTGCCTTCATGAAAATTTCATACCCTCTTTTTTAATTCTAATAAGTCTTAATTAGTGACAAACTAGTTCAGTCTTTTTCTAGAGGAAAAATTGATCCTAAATTTTTAGAATTCATTGTAGCTGCTGTCAAGTTAAGCTTCAATTTTGAGGATTGCATGGTCTTTCTGAAGATCAAAGATTTTCATTTCGCAAAAATTCTGCTTTTGAAAACAAATACATTTAAACATATATAAAGGTGTGAAGGAGATTATGAAATTCCAAAATACGAGATAAAATTTGAAAACAATTCGTCGCCTCAGAAAACGAGTGTCGTATGTTCCATTGAGCCTAGTAAGACATACGACATTTGTATTCTCAGGCAACGAGTTGGCTTCAGTGTCCGATACTCGTAGGTGAGTGGTTGGTACATAAGTAGGTGGGTGGGCGGTAAGTAGGTGCACAAGTTGACATGTAGTACAGTGTTTTATTTTATAAATGTGAAAAGCTTCAAAAGCATGAGTTACTTTTATCCACTAAGCCATCTCTCTACTGTTCATTGTGCACCTGGAACTATCGTTGGGCATTTCGACAGGAAGGTAAGTGAATAAGTAGATGGTTCGGTAGGTAAGCAAGTTGTATGAAGGTAGGTATGCAGGTAATCATGCAGGTGACAGCTTCCGGACGAGAGCACACTTATGAGACTTAGGCTTACTTGAACCCAGTATGTCTTCACAAGACCTCAAAAATCTGAAGCCATTCTTAACAAGTTACAAAGCGTATAAGACATTATTCATAAAACAGGCATGAACAGTTAACACTGTAAATTATTCCAATTATGTACAAGAATTCTGAAGCCAATTTGCTGTGAATATAAATGCTACGAGTACATTAGCTGAAGGGAATATTATAGTTCAAGAAATGTATAACACAAAAAATATCTGTTTAGTTTAAAAAATTGAATTTCTCTACTTTTATTAGCCACGACCGTCTCTCTGTGCCTGAATTATGATGCGTATACCTCCAAAGAATCAATCATGTCATTACGACTGTTAACTGGATGGTTGGCAAAATAACTTGTGACTAGCTCAGGTAAGTGCACATAAAAATATGAATCAATATGAAAAGTTACACATTAACTCGGCAGCGCCTAATGTGACAATATGGTCACTTTAACCCATTCGGGACCGATTGCACACCGTGTGTGCAATAACAGTAATGTGCAATTATCAGTTATTCTGAGTAAACTAGTAGTCGAAATAAGATTTTTCTGGAACTAATGAAATCTGTAAAGTACAGGAAAATAAAATTTTGCATTGGTTTTACTATGTACTAATCTAAAAATTATCTGAAATGAATTAAAATGAACAATACAAAGAAAAAAAAAAATTTCGCTCCTGGGGACCGTGTTCGAAAAAAATCGTCGTCTCGAATGGGTTAAACATGCACTCAAAAAATCTGATTTTTCAACTTAACTTCATGTAAAATCGCTAAAAAAATATTTTTGCAAAATTTGTAAAGAAAAGAATTCCGGCACATTCGGGTTAAAGGCTATAGTCAAAAATTTACGGGCTCACCCTTCGCTCCCGTACATGATAGGGCTGCCATCTGTTCGTTTGTGCGCCAAACGTCAAATGGGATGATGGTTAGAGAACGTGATAAACGGTGGTTCATGTATAGGATAAGCCATTTATTTGTTTCTAGTGCTGCTAGCTCTGCTGTTTTAGACTTATTGAGAGAACAGTATATCATGTGGGTGCATAGTAAGTTTGCAAATTGTTTAGATGTATCAATTTAAATAAAAATATAAGGTTTACAGCCTCCTGATTAATCTCGAAGTGCACTTTTTAGGCGCCTAAATTCAAATTTGCTTACATATTCTACTTCAAAAATGTCGAAATTTATGTTGAAACGTGATTTTGAAAACAAAATGCATGTCTGAATTAGTCGCTTAAATATCCATTGTTCCTTAACCAGACGAGTTATTACCTACCATAAGGCCTAGTTGTCTGTATTATTCTTTTTTGGTTCCGTGTTCACTCCTCTCTGGAGCATAGGGCCTCCACGAGACAGCCTTGTGTTGGTTACGTAAATCAGTTGTGTTGTTCTGCCAGGGTAGGTGATTGACCTGCCGCAGGTAAGTAGTCCTAAGTGATGGTGCCATCTAACGCCGCTTAGGAACGTTGCCTCCGTTATTTTGAGCTACCGCCATCTGTTCTGTGAGGAGGTTACAGCAGAATGGTTGGGGACCTCGCTAGATCAATTTGGTGCGCTGTTTTTCGCAGTTGTCCGATTCCCCTTGCAGATGTCGCTCGTGCGCCGTGTAACTGTTTATTTGTTTACTTTTATCAGTCGCACAGCACATAATTGCGCGTACTATTGTGTGGAAGTGAGTGGGATAGGAAAATTGGGTTGGGAATCAATGAACTTGGATATGTTGCAGGGTTTTTTAGGAAAATTTAGAGAAGAGGAAAAATTGGAAAAATTGGTTGGAAAAGTGCGGGGACCGTGCACGCGGCAGGAGTTGAACCCACGACCTCTGCGCTGACAGTCTAGTGCACTCACGCTAGGCTATCGAGGCGGCTGTATTATTAGTTATCTGTATGGAAGCTTTCAAGCTTGAAGTTTTTATAGATTTTTTTTAGATATGCAATCAATGAGATACAAATGTGGACATTTTCTTTTCATCTTAAATATTTGGTTTTCTTTTCATTGTGAGTAGTAGAGTAAAAGTCGATTGTTACTACACACTGTTCTCATCGGAGCTGGTAGAAACTTTTCCTCAGCTTCTTAACGAATGTATGTGTGTTTGTATGTATTAACGCATTGTGAGTCAAAGTAATTTAGATAAATGCATAACGATTAGTTTTCATTTCCATTCTGCTGCTCAAGTTCTGTGATATGTTGCTTTAAGGAATTTTTTGTGTTTTGTTTCAGCTTTAGCTTCTTTTTAACCCTCGGATGGACTTTGTCTTATCGCCAGACGAAATGGTTCAAAAAAATCAAAAAATCACAGATCCATCTCCTTTTTACAGTGTATTTGTGGGTAACTAAGTAACTATATATGAACATAATTTGTATATATATACACTTACATACGTTGCCTAATACAACATAATAAACTTCATCTGTCATTGCGCTTTGCCTTTGTCAAAAGCCTCACCCAGATTTCGTCTGGCCAGACGACAAAGTGTAAATGTGTAGTAACAAATTACTGCCCATCGAAGAGTTAATCATGTTTATCTGCTTGCCTAACACAAGTGTTGCTTGTTGCTTTATTAAAAAATTGACAATGCATTTAGGAAACAAATGGATGGTTTAGCGTGTTTTCAGCCATTTGGTTGTTCGGCACAACGTGACTGATTGTAGTTAGTTCACTCAGGTTTATGGCGTCTTGAATCTTTATTTAGCTTATTACCAAAATTTTTCAGAATTTACACTTGACAACAATGCCCATGAATCATTTTCATGAAATATTTAAACTGTCATTGTCATGTAAAGATTACACAAGTTCAAGGTTAGTTTTATCCAACACACTTTTAATATCATTCAAACAATGCTCCCAACAATTTTTGACAGGACCAAATAAATCCAACTGAATATCAACTGCGCGCACAAATTTGATCCCGCAACAACAATGCCTAGTAATATATCAAAATAACTTTTATGCCAACAGTCGCCACTAATTTCAACAAAACATAAATGAAATTAGAGCGAGACCGATCGAACAATAGGACATTCTAAATGTCCGAGTAAAACAATGACATTTCAATTGACAGTTGGACAGGCGAACAGATAAATGGCTTAGGAGCAGACACGTATGCGACTTTTATGACTACATACACGCATACACACACACACACAGCTATAAGAAACCAAGCAGAGTGAATGCATGTGGCAGTTGAAGCAAAAACTCAGTTCAACATCTGATAAGGCAAAAACGAGCAGAAGTATTTGAAATTATTACGACATAACTTTTGTGGTAAGCAATAAATCAAACTTTATTGAGCAGCACACGATACAGCAGAGCGTTGCTAAGTGCAGCGCCAGCAAAATCGTTGAAAACCAATGCCAACAAAAACTTCAACTCCAACTTTTAGCGTGGAATGTGAAGCGGCGGCAAGGTGGCAAAAAAGCATTAATCATGCAGACTGTAGTTGTTTTTTCCTGGATGCCGTGAAATCTCAATTCAAGTTAAATTCAATTTTGGCAGCAAAAGAAATAAAGTGAAGTGCGTTTGCAGCAAACGGCGCTTGCCCTGCGGATCTTGGTTGGCTTTGAATGAAGTTTTTAAAGACAGGGAGCTCAAGGATAATCTTCGGCTTTCAACATGATGTTGACTTTTCTTTTTTGCTTTCTCTTATATAAGGCAAGCTGTTTGACTACAACAACTGCAAGCAAAATCCCTCATATGCGCACCTGACGGCCGTAATGTGGTCACAATTTTAGATTACACTGAAGCCTTAATTTCCCGCGGTGAAAAGTTGTTTCAAAGCCAGCTTTGCAAACGCGCAGTGTGGAATAAAAGTATATAAAGAAATAAAAATTCTATAAATAAATGATAAATTTAATATATGTAGATAACTTCAAAATTGATAGTAAATAAATAAATGAAAATTCTATAAAAGAATTTTATTATTTTAAAAATTTATAACTAAGTAATACGAAATTACAATTTTTTTTAATATAAAAATTAAAAAATTTATATTTTAAGCATTAAAAATTCAACCAAGAAATTAAAATTAATAAATAAATAATTTATAAATTGAAGATTACAGCGCAAAATCAAAAAATTAAAAAATATCAAAATCTAAAATATAAAAATTAAAGTTTTAAAATATAAAATAATAATAAACTAATAGTAAATAAACTAATAGTTTAATTTTAAACTCAAAATTAAAAATAGAAAATACAAAATTAAAACTAAAAGTAGATATTGAAGGTAAAACTAAAAATTAAAAATTGTAATTGAAAATAAAAAACAAATGGAGCTTAGATAAAAAAATGAAAATAATGAAAAAGAGGAATAGGAAATTAAAAATTATAAAAATTAAAATAATAATTTTGTGTTATGTTTTGAAATAAACCATAAAATTTAAAATAAGAATATATATCTAATTTAAATATAAAAAATTAGAAATTAAACATTTAAGAATTAAGACCTACAAATTAAACTATTTAATATTAAAAATAAAGTCATAAAAGTAAAAAAAGTTAAAAAAAGCAACTGAAGACTAAAATATGTAAAATTTAAAATAAAAAAAAATCTAAAAACTAAAATCTAAAAATTGAAATTGGCATAAAAATTAAAACTGAAAAAATAAAAAATATTTTTTGAAATTTTATTTATTTAATAATATACTAGCTGACCCGGCGAACTTCGTCCCGCACGACATGTTTTGTTTTCTTATAATGAAATACGCGAGATGGCGAATCTATGGCGATGCAAATTGACGAAGAAAACCAACTAAAGGAAAAGAAGGGAGCTAGCGATTAACGCAATCGAGGCCCTCAAATAAGCAATGTTGCTGCTAATACCCGTACAATGCCCTCTGTCGAAGGAGAAAATGGTAGGTTCGTACTTAGTTTCATTGCTGAGCGGCCTATAGTTCAGCGGACTATTTGGGTCACAACAAATGTGCCACGCCCCTTGTCCAATGTTTATAAAATCTTATCAGTAGAATGACTCATCTATGGGACGACGGGGTACTAAATTTCAGTGTTGTACGACTAACAATTTCAAAGATATTCTCTATTAAAAATTTGGCTTGTATAGGCAGTGCCCCGCCCCCTTGTTCAATACCTTCATCATTCCCTCTGTCGAAAGGGAAAATGGTAGGTTCGTACTAAATTTCATTGCTGTGCTACCTATAGTTCCGCGGAATAATTGGGTCACAAAAATGTGCCACGCCCCTTGTCCAACGCCCATCAAATCCTACCAGTAGAATGACTCATCTATGGGACGACGGGGTACTAAATTTTAGTGTTGTACGAGTAACAATTTCAAAGATATTCTCTATTAAAAATTTGGCTTGTATGGGCAGTGCCACGCCCCCTTGTTTAATACCTTCATAATTCCCTCTGTCGAAAGAGAAAATGGTAGGTTCGTACTTAGTTTCATTGTTGTGCGACTTACCTATAATTCAGCAAATTGTTTGGGTCACAAAAAATGTGCCACGCCCCTTGTCCAACGCCCATAAAATATTACCAGTAGAATTACTCATCTATGGAACGACACTATACTAAATTTCAGTGTTGTACGACTAACAGTTTCAAAGATATTCTCTATTAAAGATTTGGCTTGTATCGGAGGTGCCACGCCCCCTTGTCCAATACCCGCCTCATACCGTCTGTCGAAAGATATGAGTACATGATATGTCCATACTAAGTTTCATGGCTGTGCGACTTATAGTTCAGCGGAATAATTGGGTCACAAAAAATGTGCCACGCCCCAGTTCCAACGTCCATCAAATCTTACCAATAGAATGACCCATCTATGGAACGACACTATACTAAATTTCAATGCTGTGCACCTTACAATTTTGAAGATATTCTCTATTAAAGATTTGGCTTGTATGGGTGATGCCACGCCCCCTTGTCCAATACCCGCCTCATACCGTCTGTCGAAAGATATGAGTACATGATATGTTCATACTAAGTTTCATGGCTGTGCGACTTATAGTTCAGCGGAATAATTGGGTCACAAAAAATGTGCCATGCCCCATTTCCAACGCCCATCAAATCTTACCAATAGAATGACTCATCTATAGGACGACACTATACTAAATTTCAATGCTGTGCACCTTACAATTTTGAAGATATTCTCTATTAAAGATTTGGCTTGTATGGGTGGTGCCACGCCCCTTGTCCAATACTCGCCTCATTCCGTCTGTCGAAAGATATGAGTACATGATATGTTCATACTAAGTTTCATGGCTGTGCGACTTATAGTTCAGCGGAATATTTGGGTCATAAAAAGTGCCACGCCCCTAGTCCAACGCCCACCAAATTTTACCAGTACAATGACACATCTATGGGACGGCGCTATACTAAATTTCAATGCTGTCCGACTTATAATTCCGAAGATATGTCATATTAAAAATTTCGGTTGTATGGGAGGTGCCATGCCCACCTGCCGTACCAACATGTAAGATCGCTATAAACCACCGCATTGACAGCTTCTATCACACACAAAAAAAATTTTGCCGAAAGAATGAGCCGTTTTCGCAAAACACTTTCCCGACACAGAATTTTTGAATTTTTTTATATATAGTTAAGATAATAAATTCTAACACCACAAGCAATGATTTAAAATTAAAAGTTAAAGCTAAAATTAATAAATTTTAAACTAAAATTAATTAATACAAAATAATTAGTTTACATTAAAAAGTTAAAGCTATAATTAATATTAACCCTTTTATTTCCGGGCGAAAAAGAGTTGCGTATGCGAGAATAACCGGCCGAATTTCACAGTTTTAGTGGGGTTTGGGAAAATGCTCATAAAAACCAAACGAGAAACAATATTAGCATGATTCAAAAAGCAGTATACTAAAGATGAAATAGAGAATAAATATAATTTTCGAAATTCTGTATTGCTAACTGTTGGTTTGTCAAAAACAACAATATTTGACACAAGCGGAAAACAACGGCAATAACAAAAATGACGCTTTGAAACTGCAACTGGGACGAAATATACTTCTCACAACAACGATCGAGGAGACAATAACTGATCCTACGTCTCGCTGCGGCAATGCAACGTTATATCTTCAAACAGTTGTTTACATAACACGCTGCCGAAAAGTTCCGATAACATAAACGTCCACAAAGAGTTAAAACAAAACACTATTTTTTTTTATTCTCTCGTAATGAAATTAAATCATTTATAACGTATTACAAAATTATTTTGAGATAGAGTTGTCCCGCACTGCGAATAGTAAAGCGCTACAAGGCGCGGGCCGATATATCGGCACTGGTACTTCTCGCTAGTGCAGCAAGAGCCGATATATCGGCCTCCGGCACTAAAAAGGTTCAAATAAAATTAAAATTAAAATAAAATCAAAATTAAAATTAAAATTAAAATTAAATTTAAAAATAAAATAAAATAAAATAAAATAAAATAAAATAAAATAAAATTAAAATTAAAATTAAAATTAAAATTAAAATTAAAATTAAAATTTAAATCAAATCAAAATCAAAATCAAAAACAAAATTAAAATTAAAATTAAAATTAAAATTATAATTAAAATTAAAATTAAAATTAAAATTAAAATTAAAATTAAAATTAAAATTAAAATTAAAATTAAAATTAAAATTAAAATTAAAATTAAAATTAAAATTAAAATTAAAATTAAAATTAAAATTAAAATTAAAATTAAAATTAAAATTAAAATTAAAATTAAAATTAAAATTAAAATTAAAATTAAAATTAAAATTAAAATTAAAATTAAAATTAAAATTTAAAATTAAAATTAAAATTAAAATTAAAATTAAAATTAAAATTAAAATTAAAATTAAAATTAAAATTAAAATTAAAATTAAAATTAAAATTAAAATTAAAATTAAAATTAAAATTAAAATTAAAATTAAAATTAAAATTAAAATTAAAATTAAAATTAAAATTAAAATTAAAATTAAAATTAAAATTAAAATTAAAATTAAAATTAAAATTAAAATTAAAATTAAAATTAAAATTAAAATTAAAATTAAAATTAAAATTAAAATTAAAATTAAAATTAAAATTAAAATTAAAATTAAAATTAAAATTAAAATTAAAATTAAAATTAAAATTAAAATTAAAATTAAAATTAAAATTAAAATTAAAATTAAAATTAAAATTAGAATTAAAATTAAAATTAAAATTAAAATTAAAATTAAAATTAAAATTAAAATTAAAAATTAAAATTAAAATTAAAATTAAAATTAAAATTAAAATTAAAATTAAAATTAAAATTAAAATTAAAATTAAAATTAAAATTAAAATTAAAATTAAAATGAAAATTAGAATTAGAATTAAAATTAAAATTAAAATTAAAATTAAAATTAAAATTAAAATTAAAACTAAAATTAAAATTAAAATTAACTTTAAAATTAAAATTAAAGTTAAAATTAAAATTAAAATTAAAATGAAAATTAAAATTAAAATTAAAATTAAAATTAAAATTAAAATTAAAATTAAAATTTAATTTAATTTAATTTAATTTAATTTAATTTAATTTAATTTAATTTAATTTTAAATTTAAATTTAAATTAAAAGTAAAATTGGAATTAAAATTAAAATTTAAATTTAAATTAAAAGTAAAGTTGGAATTAAAATTAAAATTAAAATTAAGAGGAATGTTAAGTGAAAATTAATATTAAAAGAAATAAAATTAACAATATTTTAAATTACATTACAAATTAAAATATAGATTTAAATTAAAACTAAAGTTAAAACGAAAATATATTGTAAAATAAAACTAAAATGAAGAGAAAATTAAAATTAAAATTTTAAAAGTTAAAGTAAAATAAAATTAACAATATTTTAAATTACATTAAAAATAAAAATTAACATTAAAATTAACATTTAAATCAAAAAATTAACATTAACAATTAACTGAAAATATAAATTAAATCTAAGAACAAGCTTAAATTAAAAAAATTAATCAGTAAACTGTAAAATTAGAATTTATGAATACAAGAATTAAAATTAAATTAAAATGATAAATAAATAAAATGCAAACTTTAAAATCGAAGATAAAACACTTAAAAAACACTTAAAACACTTAAATACAAAAAAAATCAGAACATAAAGATTAAACCAATCTTTCCAAAAAGTATTATTAAAGCGCTTTGGAACATTTTTTTACTCGATTTCATCGACACTCTGATTTGTCGAGTGTCGATGGTTGTCATGTTCCCGTTTATTTATGTGCTCGTTGCAGTTTGCGCGCTTTGGCAGTTTGTGCGTCCGTTGCGTATCCGCTGTAGGCACACTCACCCATCACAGTGAAACTGATCATCAAAAATATTTTCCAAGCCATATATGTATTAACGGAGCCTGAAAGCCAGTGTGTCATGGACTGATTTTCCTTTGTCCATACACATTCGAGAGAACTCGCTGGATAAGTGCGCCATTGTCGCTGTGGTGCTGCACAAGCGGCGGATGTGGTTATGGCTGCTGTGTTACCAATGGCTGGCCTCATTGACACTTGAATTATGGCCAACGTCGAAGTTGAGGAGTAGAAAAAACCCCTGAAAATCGTTATTTGCGCACACAATCAACCACACACAGCGCCTGTGCGCGGAGAGCAACAACAGCGAGCGCAGCACAGTGGCCCAGTGGCACCATAACAGACATGTTCGTATGCCGCTCAGCCATTCAGCTCGCCAGCCAACTGCAGAGCGCCAGCAACAAGCGGTTGCTGTATGCTGCCAGCACAAAAGTGTTTAAAGTGGAATTTGCGCCTAATGATATGCAACATTAATAATGCGCGAACTTTGTGGGCGCTACCGAAGCGGTAGCCGTAGTTCTAGTTGCTGGAACGATATTTGCATGTATGTGTGTGTGTGTGTGTTGGCATGTGCAGCGAATCACAATCGCTTGGCAAACATGTTGGCGCGTGCACGTTTAACAGTTGCGCCATGTTGCCAACTTCACTTTTTTATTTGTCAATCGTTGGCCGTAGTTGTTAGTTTTTGTTGTCTGTTGTCGTTGTTGGTTGTTAGTTGTCGATTCGATAGTTGTTGATGGGTTGCTGCCGTTTGTTAGTGTATGCGTTGTTTAGCTCGGATTGCTTTTAGAGCGCCTAAAATTGTGCTATACATTATTTATACGACTATGTGTCGTTGGTATCGCTTTGTCTCGTTCAGGCGCATCAACATGGCTGCCATTGTCCCAACATGGCATCAGCGTGCAATTTACAGCTTTTGTAGCATATTTTTGAGCGCCGTTAAGCGGTTTGGAATAAAATTTAGCAATACAAACAAATGCCACACACACACACACACTGATATGATGATTTTAGTGCATTTTGGTGCATTCACCGTGGGCAAACAGTTGGTTGTGCCGCATTCGCGGCTGTGGTGTGGCGCGGAGTAAACTAAAATTGAATGATAACGAAAATGTGCACAAAATGTGCACAAAATGTGTACAAAATTTATAATGGAAGCGGATCAGTTGTGCGCTATCAATGTGGCAATCATTCAATTACGCGTGGTTGCGAAAGCTTTTTGTAGACAGCTTTTGGGCGCAGAGCTGCGTGAGTTGTGGCCAAACAAATTGACAATGCACAGCTAGTTGTAGATATGCAAGCAATGAAATTTTAAAAACAGTTTTAGTTGTTGATGTGCATATGTACTCGTAGTAGTGTCCGACCGAAACCACTTTTTTGGGCCGAAACCGAAACCGAAACCGAATATTCGGTTTTTTTTTAATATTCGGCCGAAACCGAAACCGAAACCGAAACTTTCTAGTTGAAATAAAAATCACCATATCAAGCACTTTTTTCAACAAACGAATTTTACATTAAGTAAATAAAGAACAAACAAACCAACATAGCATAAATAAATAAATACTTATTAATAAAAATTATTTTTTAAAAACGTAAACAAGAAGAAATCACCCTTTCGTACCTTAGTCGATAATATTCAAAATTAAATAATTTAATATTATATGCTAAAAAAAGAAGTTTGTTTACATTGCTGGCATCTAAATTACTCCTCCTTTTACTATATATCTGCTACACAATAAAATGTAAAAAATATTCTAGAAAGTTTCGGTTTCGGCTATTCGGCCATTTTTTGGCCGAAACTGAAACCGAAACCGAAACCACTTATTTGGGCCGAAACCGAAACCGAAACCGAATATTCGGTCGGACACTAACTCGTAGTTATGTTTGTACATTAGAGTGGAATTAATGTTGTATGGCGATTCTTAATAATGGGTTCTCGATGCTCCGCAACCTCTCATTTTATGCGGTTTGGTGAAAAAGTGCATGAGCCAAAAAATTTTGGGGCTAGGGTGGGGCTAAATGGCGTCTCATCGAGGTCAAAGTTCACAAAAAAGCTGGGAAATTCGACAAATTGCTCCACAGCTGGTCAGAAATTGCTCTGAGAGGGTTAAAATATATGAATGACCCCCACGAGTTTTCTTTACTGAACATTTCTTTCAAACATATTTATACCCTATCTCCAACACTTCATGGGGCTCCTATACAAAACCGTCATTTTTATAAAATAGGCTCCCACTGCTCCCAGGTTGCCTCCAGACGTGTCAAATGTATGACCGACATCCATTTATTTTCCCTGCCGAATGTTTCTTCTAAACATACCTACCGGCTATCTCCAAGTCTTAAGGGGGCTGCCATACAAAATTGGCAATTTTCTATGCCATCGGCTCCCCACTTGCAGATGTAGTAGTTAACCCATTTTCGGCCGCTGGTCGATTTTTCAACCAGCCACTTTGAAGGATAGTAGCTCTGCACTTAGACATTATATCTTTGAACTTTTGATGCAGAAAATAGCTTTGGTCTTTTGGTAACCCCTCGAAATAATAATTTTTTTTAAAAACAATAAATTTAGAGATGTTGGCGAAGGCACGAAAAAAGCATTTTTTTTAGTCATATTTTGAATATTCTGAAAAATATATAACCTTTTCAAATTATTGATTTATTATTGATTATTTACGAAGCCTAAAGACCAAATTACCACAATCAATTGATATCCATAAGATTATGAAAATATTTTTACCTCTCAGCACCGCGTACTTTTCAGTGGTCGAAAAATCGACGATTGGCCAGAAGTCGTCATGTATGTACATATATGAGCCAACAATTGTTTGTTTTCATGCTTTATTATTATTTGACTAAAACTATTTACATATATATTTGGTTTTATTTGAAATTGAATTTTTATTAATTTATAAAAAAAATTTGTAAAACAAAAACACAAAAAAATCCAAAAATATTCTTGATTAAGGTCCTAAATGTAAGTCCTTAAAAGGAATTTCAAAAATATTGACTATTTCTGGTAGCGGCCGAAAATGGGTTAAGTAAGCGAGAAAAGATCGTATTTCGGAAACTACTGAACCGATTTAAATGATTTATTCAGCGATCACCAAAATTCTTGAATACAAAAAATACAAAAGAAATTAAAGTTCAGAAATTCACCACCAGAGGGCGTCTCCCATATGATCGGATTTGTCACGTTGTCAACTTTTGGGTTTCTACAAAGCAAAAACCAAAATGTATCAATCGTAATTGAGTGTTAAGAAGAAATCATTAGATTTTTGTGAGAAAATGTGAATTTTTTATTCAGCCGGTATAGGTACTCCTTGCGTAGGCAGCTTGGAGACAAACTTGTTTTCTATGTCACAAGGCGTCATTATAGTCTCTGATGAGTTTCACGCCCCTTCCACAGCATCATTGTCCACATGTTATTTATGCACAATGGAAAACCCGTAATTTTATTCTGAGGCATCATTGCCTATTGTGAGTACCCTCTATGACTGCCAGGAGGAGGCACATCGCTCTAACTGGGGTTCTTATAAAAACACACATCATACACCTAAAATGGACGAACACATCATATACCTAATATGTGATGTTACATGGTTTTCGTATGCCGATTCAAAAGGGGAAAACTTTGACCCCCCCTAAAAAAAATTTCAGACGTAAACTTTCAAAACGCCGATACACGTATATTTTTTGTTGGTCCCCTCTACCAGAATCCGTTGTCAGAACCTTGTTATTTTTTTTTATGTTGTGCAGTGTTATTTGCCCATTTATTATCATAAAAGAGACACAAACTGCAGTGGTTACTGCATGTGAAGCCGCTTCTATTCATATGAGATTACAAAATTGCTGTTTGGAACTTACTTAAGTGGCCATAACAACCCAATACAGTGTTATGTACTGCTGTAAAAGTTCTCTTTAGTCGTCTCATCAGGTCCTATCATCTCCTGGTCACACCAAGAGATGTTAGGACCTCCTCAACTTGGTCCTTTCACCAGAGATACGATCTCCCTCTTCGCTGTCAACATTCAACTACTGAGTCGTACAGCTTTTTTTATTGGAGCTTTATTTTCCATACGGAAGAGACGTTCTGACTTGGTCAAAGATATTTTGAAGCATAAATTGTTGTATGCGAATTTTTTAACCACATTGTAATCTTTCATGGGAATCAACTGAGTATGGCTCGTCTGTGAAATGATTTTCAGGCCAAAATTTTTTAAGCATCAAGTCAAGCTTCCATAAATTATTTCCTTAAAAAACGAGTTTCCTTAGTTTACATTCTTTCAGAAGCAATGCAATGCTGCCCGGTTCTCTGTGGACGGAAATGGAAAGCTTTAGGCTCAAAATACTTTGACGATTTAAATGACTTCAGTACTGCCTATCTAAGAGACCTCTTTATTATTATTTATTTATTATTATTTATTTATTAATACACAAATCAAACTGGCTCCAGTTGGCTCTCGAATGATTTGCAGTAGAGTTACATTATTGCTTTCTTCTTGCGGCACCACAATGGTCCCAAATTGTGGCATAAGTGTGTCCTACGGCAAGGTTTCATTCCATGACAGCCACTTTAACCTAACCTAACCTATCGTCAATTTCCATATGTTCACTCAAAGGTCTCTAAAGCTCTAAAGCTAGCTTGTCTTTTGAGCTCTCTGCAACTTAACCCTTTCGAGACGGAGTTTAATTTTGAAAACCAAAATACTCTTGGTAGAAATGTTCTCATGCTATGAAATTTGGGCCTACAAACTTATGTTGCATACTCACAAATTCTGAAATATTTCTTTAATCCGGAGATATAATTCGAATAATTATTTTTTGTGGGTCATAAGATCTGAATAATTATTTTTAGGCGTCTTAGAAACTTGCTGTGACGTATTATCCCAGTAGTCCCGAAAGTGTTAAACGAATTGGTTTAATTTTACCAGAGACAAACGAAATTTTTAGCAACGAAAAAATTCAAAAAGCATTCTAAATTTCAGTTGATCAAACCCAATATTTGTCGAGTTAGGTCGATGGTCTCGATAGGTCTAAGTCTTTCATCTTTGATTTGAAGGGTTCATCGAATTGGTTTAATTTTTCCAGAGACAAACGAAATTTTTAGCAAGAAAAAAATTCAAAAAGCATTGTAAGTTTCAGTTGATCAACCCCTCAAATAGGTCTAAGTCTTTCATTGCGATTTCTGAAATGCCACACATTCGACCTTCGACCATTGCATGTGTCTTGGCATCTCTGAACGAACGAAGAGTTTTATCTTCTGCAAAGACAAACCAAACCTTCAACCTTTCTTCCAGAGAAGAAAAACTGTTGCAGCTCTTCAAAATGTCATAAAATTCTCTCTCATCTTCTTCAACGACAAACCAAATCTTCAACAACTAGTTTCAAGATATCCACCAGAGAAGAAAAACTGTTGCAGCTATTCAAAATGTCATAAAATTGTTTCTATTTTTCCCCTTCTACCTGACTGACTGACTGACTGCTAATTCCTTAATCGATTTTATTGCTCACATCATTGCCATACAAATTTTCCCATATTTGTCACGTCTGGTGCTTTGCTTTACAAACAGCATCATAAAACTGCTTAACCAATGCTCAAACTTCGTTGTCCCTCTGTTGCTATTCTAAACTACCATTTTTCTCTTAAATAAATCTTCCGGTTTACAAGTCAACGTTTCTGTAATTGTTTTGTACAGCATACCTACTCGTTTCTTGCCATCTGACAATCTGGCCAACCTGGCCACCTGCTGCTATGTCTGACATTTCAATAATGCCGCTTCAATCATGGTGACATCGTTTCGATGTGAAATTGTCAGGTCGTCAGTTAGAGAGGCGTTGCAAAGTCAATACATGCACCAGCCGGTCCATGTGCAGCAATGCCTTCGAGAGATGCAATGCCAGTGCAGAGGAAAATCTTACGCACACTTACACAACTAAACCGAAACAATTCCAGCTGGTAGAATAGTCCACGCTGCTCTGTGATTCTCTGCCATGAGCAATATTCAGAAAACTCTACTTCTTCTTTATTGTAAGTAGAGCGTAAAAATGTGTGCGTATGTGTGTATGTGTGTGTGTGTGTGGCATTGATCTGACAATTTGCACTGAAAATCGAAAGCAATTCACAGCGAACGTGTACCTCTTTCAGCGTACGCACATATATTTGCATATAAATATGTTCGTTATATACATATATGTGTAGATGTGTGTGTAATACTTGCTTGCGTTGCTCCAACGGTGGTGCTCTGATTAATTCGTCGCCGCTTTCAGCGTCTACTTACAAACATACAAATCTACTTATAAGTACATATGTGCATTTATATCGTTTGTGCTTGTGTGCGTGTGCCACTATAGTGTAATATATTTTCTTGTTGTTGTTGCTGTGCTTATTTAAAAAATATGCAGCTGCTGAAAATCCCTCAAATCAATCAAAGTGAAAATATTACACAACAATTTTGCATTGGAGCACAGTTCAAGTGTTTCGCTTCATAAGATGCCATCAAGCTTCAATGGAATTGAATTCATTTTTGTTTTAATATTTTTATTTTAATTGTTGTTCAAAGAATGTAATGCATATTCATATGACTTCATTTATAATAACTCAAACCATTCACTGGACAATGTGAAAATGATTTATTGTTGTAATGAAACTGAATTAAAATTTTTCAGGCTAAGATAAATTAAAATAAAATTTTAAATTCCATGTGAAATATGCGGCTGTAATAATGTGTGAAAGCGTAGGCTTCGCTCACGCGCACGCACACAGTTTGTCGAACGAAAACATTTCGTGGAATTTTTGGTGGTTTTTCTTTGTTTTTGCTCTCGACAAAATTCAACAACAATCACTTGAGCACGCATAAAAAAATTAAGACAAAACCAATAGGCGGAAGCAATGCGACATTGCTTTTGCTGGCCCCAAGTTTGGCTCGTTGGCTCCGTTCGGCGCTGTGGCTGCAATTGCAGACGCGTACTAAAAGCCGCCTGGGGCATATTTTCAAGTATCCAGAGAAAAGGCACAGCAAAAAAAAAAACGCTACTACATAAAAGAAAAATATGCAAAAGATGAACAAAGCGCCAGGCGCAACTTACGCACCGAAGCGTCGTGACGGCAAATTATAATACACATAAAGTTTAACAGAGATGCCTGGCTGGCTGGCGGGATGACTGGCGGGATGACTGGCTGTCATGCTGTATGACTGGCTGCAATTTGTAGGTCAAACGAAATGAAAATTCCCAGCGTGGGCGCTTTGAATGTTTGCGTTGGCATTGATCTATGCGGCGTTCGAGAACAACAACAATTACATTAGCAACAACAACTAAAAGAAGAAATAAAAAAACAACAATAACAAGCCCAATTTACTAGTACATACTTAGAATTTATGAAAGGTGACCAGATTTTTTCGTTATTTAAAACCATTCAAGCTTAGCAAAATTTGCATTCGTACTTATGAATACAAAAAAAATTATAATAGGAAAATTGAAATAAAAGACTATTTTAATAAAAATGTTAGATTTTTTTAATAATTTAAGAAATAAATTTTCATATTTTAGAATTTTTTATAGTTGTAATTTTTTTAAATTTTAGAAGTTTCTAATAAATTCAAAAATTCATTTCTAAATATTTATTAAAATATTTTATATGAATAAAAAATAAAATTTATATAAACAAAATTCAAATAAAAATAATTTAAATAACAATTTGTGTATCTTTTAATAAATGAAAACATAAATCTCTATATTTTAGAATTTTTTACAGCTTTTTTTATAAGTTTATAATTTTTAATAAATGAAAAACTTAATTTCTATATATTTATTAAAATATTTTTTTGTATAATTTTTTTTTATTATGTAATCATATTTTGTTTTATTCAGAATTTAGAATTCAGAAAATTTAAATAAAATAAATAAAACATTCTAAATAAATATGAAAATAAATATAAATGAAAAAAATATAAAAAAATTTAAAATTTGAAGGCTAAATTTTGAAATTTATGAAATTTTAACAATATTGAAAATTTGAATTTAATTTGAAGCCAAAGATCCCACCACTGTATCTTAGAAAGTTAATATCAATTAGTGTTTAAGAACAAAACAAATTTTTTAGATATTAAAAAATTTAAATAAAAAGCGGCAAATGCATGTAAACAATTTTAATTTTTTGAATTTTTATTATTTTCAAAATTCAAATTAAACTTGATGCAAAAGTTCCCACCACTGTATCCTACGGAGCAAATCTCAATTATGTTTTAGGAATAAAAAAATTAAATCAATATTAAAAATGTTAAATTAAAAACGATAAATGAAATCAAATATTTTAATTTCTGTAATGTTTATAATATTTAAAATTCGAAATTGACTTGAAGCAAAAATGCCGACCACTGTATCCAGGAAGCAAATTAATTAATTTATCTCAATTAATTGCTAGGAATTAAAATAATCCAAAAAATATTTTTAATGTTAAATGAAAAATGTTAAATGAATGCAAAAATGTGAAATTTTTATATTATTTATAACTCGAAGTTGAATGCAAGAAGCAAATCTAAATTAGTTTCTAGGAATAAACCAATTTCAACAAATATTTGAAATGTTAAATGAAAAATGTTGAATGAATGCAATAATTTGAAATTTTTATATTATTTAAACTTCGATTTAAAATTGAAGCAAATGTACCAACCACTGCAGGAAGCAAATTGCTATTATTTTTTGAAAATAAAATGATTTAATAAAAATTTAAAAAGTGTTCACTATGATACAAAAATAATATTATACATTTTTTTGTAGTTTTTTTTGGAATTTATTCATAATACGAATTTTATAAATGTCAACTATGATAAAAAAATATTATTTGAAATTTTTTAGGAAGATTTTTATTATATTTAAATATGCCAGTTTGATATGCCGGTGACAACCTAATTCTATGAAACCCTTAAGTTAGGCCATCCAGGCGTTTTTCCTGAGCCCAGAAAAATCAACTCATAAGTTTATTTACTTCTTTTTTTCTGTCAGCCAATAAACAATGTTCGCTTCGTTCCAAAACCAAACCATAACACTTGTTGCTGAAACATCGCACAGGAATATCAGACGAAAAAAGAAAAATATGTACAGTTCTTAATGCGTTAAAAGTCAAAACTATCTGTTTTACTTTGCTGAACTCTTTGCATCTGTTTTTTTGTTTCATAATTTTTAATTGTTGGTGCCCACATTCATACAAATTTTTAACCTGCGTTTCAGGACTTGATGATAGTTACTTACAAAAAAAAATTTTTAACAGCACTTCCTGCCCCTAATTGTAGACCACAAAACCAACCACAAACGTAGGTTACACATTCACATATTTAAGTAGGTTGGAATTTGATTTTTTTATGCTGCGCCCACTGGTCTGTCTGACACTAATGATATCTATTTATCTGTATATAAAAAATACACAATATACAAAGTGTATTGACAATACAAATTCTTCTCTGTTTATTTACCTATGAAATTTCCGTCAACATATTCCCTTTAAAAACTTTACAAACAAGATGAAAACAAAGAAATGTTGCAACGTGCCAATAAGTGCAAAAATGTCCGCTCCGCACTTTATTGTCTTTGTATGTCAAGTAATTCTGCTGCTCTTGATAATTCGAATGTAGTGAAAGACAAAATCAAAATAAAAAGCAAAGGACAAAAGAAGCTAAGTAGGTGTAATATTGGTGAACGGTGTTTGATGACTTACTTGGGCGCTACATTTGAGTTGTTTGATGATTTCGATAGAAAATTTAGCAATCAGATTATTTATTTATTATTATTATTTATATTATTCTCTGAACTTTGCTATAGTGTCTTAGGCTGGTTGAGTCTTTCTTTCTTGGACTACGTAGTGCAGGGTATTAAAATGCACTGCAGCTTGCCAATTGCGTATTCTTCTGTTGAAGGCCACAATTTATAGCGCATCGCCGCACTTCGGGTTGCGTTGAATTGTGCAGCTCACATGAAGTGGAAGATTTAAAAATTAATGAAGTCATTGCAGTCAAGTTTTTTGCCTTATTTATTTCCATTCATGTCATTTTTCGGTTTTCATTTTGGCTTTTCCGACATGTTGCCAGTAATTGCGTGGGCTACCGGCACCTTGAAAGCGCGTTGAAAAAATAAAAAGAAGCATTTAACGAGAGGAATGAGGGACTGAAGTGGATATTAAACCAAAAGAATAACAAAGCATTGAAGTTTTTATAATACACAAAAAAATTTAAATTTATTTAAAAAATGGGTCAGTCGAAACAACATCAAAAAGACTTCAAGTAGGCATTTTTCAAATACTTAAAATCAGAGACCGTAACAGTTATAAGTTTTATTATAAAAATCAATGTTTAAAAGTTATTTTTTTTTACTTTTATTTAATGACTCAACCAATAACAGTTATTTTTTTATATTTTAAAAACTCCTTTAATTGCAATTATTTTCGATTTTTTCCATATTAGTCCACATGTAACATGTTTTTAAAAAATGGGCCAGTCGAAACAACATCAAAAAGACTTCATGTAGGCATTTTTCAAATACTTAAAATGGGAGACCGTAGCAGTTATAAGTTTTATTATAAAAATCAATGTTTAAGAGTTATTTTTTTTACTTTTATTTAATGACTCAACCAATAACAGTTCTTTTTTTATATTTTAAAAATCCCATAATAACAATTATTTTCGATTTTTTCCATATTAGTCCACATGTAACATGGTTTTAAAATTTTTCTTTTAGTTGTAATATGATAACAATTATTGGTGACTTTTATTAAAAAATTCATCAATAAAAATCAGTCAGTGACTTTTATTAATGAAAGTCATCAATAAAAATCATTCAGTGACTTTTATTTTTCAAGTCATCAATACAAATGATTCAGTGACTTTTACTTTTAAGTCGCAATATAGACCATAGGCCAGTCTTTCTCCGTTGTATTATTCTGGTGTAATTATTAGAGTCCATTCATCCAACATGATCCAACGCGTTTCTAAAGCGAAGGTTGTTCGGCAACTGGAGCTCCAGTGTCCTAAAAACCATGAAAGGCAAGACATACATACATATTTGCCTGGGACGTCCAAAAGCCGACTATTGATTGAAATTATTTATTCAAACAAACTCCCACTTTGCACATCATTCTAATCCACCCATTCATTGGGCACTGGTTAATTGATTCTAATAAAAAACGTTGTTTACAAAAAAATACCCAACCACACAATTATAAAACATATTTCACGGCCAGTCAAGCAAACATAACAATTTTATGTGTTTACATAAATATTTAATAGCTTCAACAATTGCCATGGCAACAACATTAAACAGTCAGTGCAGTCAGTGCCATTGCGATATAGTTGCGTATACGCCACGTAACACACACACACCACCTGATGAGTTCACACAAACAAATCATTTGTGAAAAACAATTAGCACATATTCCATATTAATTATATGTGCAGCAAAAAAACAATTTTTTTCCATGTCAAATAATGATATTAAAAAAATTCAATTTATTATAAATATTATTGAAAAAATGTACACATATTAAGTTATAATAAAAACAATGCTAACATTTCAATAATTCACTATTAAGGCGGCTGTTGTTACACTAACAATAAGGTAACCATTTACACCGAATATAGCGGAAGAGTCAACGCAACGGAAATAATTTGTACATTATATGGATACAAACATATATACATACAAACATATACATAAAATAATGAAAGGATGACATTTAGAGGTAATTTTTTAAATATGAAATTTAAAAATTCAATTTGATTGGATAATTTTCAAAATTATATAAAAACGTCATTCTGTACGTTGTTTTGTTTAAAGATCAGCTTTGGCTAAAATTCTTTTTTATAAAATTACAATATTCGATGAATCATCCAAGCATTTCCAATGGGGTTTGGCTAATTCTTCGGTAGAGGCGTATTTGTCTGTTGACTAATCGATCTTCACAGAATAACTCTTCTTTTCTTCGGTTCTAGAGAAGTGTTATCATATAATTACGATCCATTACGTATAACACCGTGCGACAAAAATCAAAAAAATTACAAAACACACACAAAATTCGGTATACTCGCGAAACTAGGGGCCAAATGTAGTAAAACTGCGTTTTTAGTTTTTCTCTCTGACGTCAGGATTTTTTTTAAAAGGAATTTGAAATTTGAAGGACATGCTCATTTCAAAAAATTAAGCGCATTGTAGAATAACAATATGGGTATCAAATGAAAGAGAAAAATCCTTAGAATCATAGAAAATTTAATGTTTTATGCAAAAGGACGAAGAGGTATTGAAAATGTCCTTTTAAAACTTTATCCTTGAATATCCTTGAAAATTTACAGTATTTTAAAAAAATATATATTTTAAGGACTAATATGTACACTACCACATTCTCGAATTTCGAGAATATATATTTATATTTCTCATTATAAAACAAAGATATATTGCACCGTACGACAAAAATAAAATATTTAACTAACTCATGTATAAATCGTTATGCTGCTAATACTGGAGGTTAAATACACTAATTCTGCAATTTAAAAATTGTGTTTGAACCTAAGCATTTTTTTCACAAGACATTGAAAATTTAAAAATTGAGTTTTATTCAATAAAACTCATCCAAGAGTGACAAGGTGAATGCATGAGGATACGTACTTACTGTGAATACTAGTGCTCACAATTTAATTTAAAAATTAACAAAAGTCATTTAAAATGCATTTGAAATGCATTTTATAAATGAGTTATTTTGAAACAAATTGTTTAAGAAAAATGTTAAATATTTTATTTTTGTCGTACCGTGCAATATATTGTTACGAAAATCCAAGTTCGTTTTGATTGTGCTTGAAAATAAAACTACTTCAGTTACTCAGCGCAAACGCAGTCAAAAACCAACAATCGCTTTATTTACAAATTTACACTTGTTACTACTTTACACTACTACTATTGCATGTTGCCCTTTTGCTTGCTCAACACAGACTCGACTCCTTGCGCTGCACACTGCTGCTTTTATACTAGTTTTCTTATCGCGCCGATGGTTCTTGCACATTCCATTACCATTCGCGAACCATCCCTGCCATATCGACATTATAGCATGCCGGCCGTACTTTAACCCCTCTGTTACCCTAGGAAAAACTCGCACATTTGACCCTTGGGTCATAAAATGACCCCGATTTATTTCTTTGTATTTTGTTCAAAAAAGTTAAGACAATGTGATTTTAACAATTAGTTATTACTTTTGTTATTGAAAAGCGACTATTTGGCCTTACTGGAGTCAAATATGTTCAACATGGAGACCATGCCCAGGTTTTTGATATTCTTCTCGGGCACTTTAATTCTTGCGATTTCTTCAGAAGTTAAAACTATATCGTAACTAATTTTTGGACAATTATATTATATATAACAGATAACAATCATTAATCGTTAATCGCCCAAAAATAAATGATTTCGCAAGAAAGCCTGCTCCCGTGGCCCACAAAAAATTACTCAGTTTAGAGGTTTACTGTATAAAAGTATGCTAAAATATTAAACTCATACTAGATACTGACACCAATCAACCAATACAAATTATAATATATATTAATTAACATTATTCCATTTCCCGAAGAAGAAAATGAATATATTCGGCTAACCCGGATTGCGCCCCATCGTTTCCTTTCACTGAGTATCTTCTTCTTTAGTGAATGTACTGTTGAGGATAACTCACACGATTATATTATTGGCTGCCTTTCTTTTCGCAAAATTGAAGCCCAGGAAGTAATTTTTCCAATTCTTTATATAACAAGCAGCGTTACGTTATCATTTCAGGGATGAATTTCACATCACAAATGCAATGATGCCGCAAGGAATAATAGAGTTGCGAACTGCAGCCACGAGTAAATTTTTTGCTTGTCGCTGACACGAATATGTTCCATAAATTTAATCTAGCTTGTTCACACTCCTTTTGGAATTTCTAAGAAATTTATTACTTGCTAGAAAGTAAGTACTATATGTACTATTTATATTGAAAGCTTCAATCAAGATTTCATACCAGCAAACATCAAGTTTTCGTACTTTTGGGTTTCGATCCTTTGAAGCTTAAGGGCTCTTGATCCTTTGAAGCTTAAGGGCTCTTGAACTGCTCATTAAGATGTGTGGGCGAAGCTACGCCCTTTATTAAATGCCCTTTTCTCCTTCCTCCCTTTTCCTCTGTCGAAAAACATGACCCAATAGTAAGTTTGATCTTAGTGTCACTGATGTGCGACTTATAGTTCCGAAGTTATGTTCAAAATGTGGATCGTTAAAAGAGTGCCACGCCCATTATTAAACGCCCATGAAATATTTTCAGTGGAACAATATGTTTACATGGGGACATTGCACGAAATTGCAATGTTGTATGACTCATAATTTCGATTTTACTCCATAGTAGAAGGGGTTGTATAGCTAGTGCCACGCCCTCTTACCAACACAAAACAAAACCAACATCCCAGAAACATTTATCCACGACACTTTGAAACCAAACCTAATAAAATTCACATCGCATCGACCAATTTCTTGCTTTCAGTACTATGGGTCATAAAATGACCCTAAGGTCAAATTTGTATAGTTGCTCATTTGCACGTAAACCAGTGTTGCAAATAAAATGAAATTTAGCGTATATTCAAATGGCATAAAATTAGTCACTGAGTCCAAAGGAAAACAATTCTTTACCAGAAATAAGAAAGTTACGGCTCTTTAAAGTCAATTTTTACTCGAAAATGACCCTAAGGTAACAGAAGTGTTAAAGTGCATGCCTAAAAGTATGCCCGCATTCATGCATAGCACAGCACAGAGTGCCTCATCGCTACAATATCTTTGTTTTATAATGAGACATATACAATTTTTTATATCCTAAGCTATTAAAGTTAGAAGGACGAAATTCAAGGATGTGGAAGTGTACATATTAGTCCTTAAGATATATTTTTACCAGAAAACATTATTAGAAATTTCCAAGGATATTCAAGGATAAAGTTTTAAAAGGAAATTTTCAATGCCTCTTCGTCCTTTTGCACCAAAAAATTAAATTTTCTATAATTCTAAGGATTTTTGTCTTTCATTTGATACCCATATTGTTATTCTACAATGCGCTCAATTTTTGAAATAATTTTTTGAAATAAACATGTCCTTGAAATTTCAAAGTCCTTTAAAAAAAAATCCTGACGTCAGAGAGAAAACCTAAAAACGCAGTTTTACTACATTTGGCCTCTAGTTTCACGAGTATACCGATTTTTTCGTGTGTGAAATTTGTTGTCGCACGGTGTAATTATGTTACTTACTTTACATAACATAACTTTACCAGGTTACGGCCTACTGCAAAATTTCTCTACAGACGTCTCAACTTTGCACGCCTTCTCCAGTTTGTTACACCAAGAGATGATATGTTGTCCTCAAGTTAGTCCTTGGTCCACTGGAGACATCTCTATGAGATTTTGCAGAGAAGTTGTTCTTGTATGTGGCTGCCCCTACTCCTGTTGAGCAATGGCAAATGAGATGCTGTACATTTCTTTCTCTTCTGCGCATTTTGCAGTTACCTCTTAAGTTAACACCTCGTCTGATGGCTGGTATTGCGACTAGTCAGTGTCCAGTGAGAGTCCCTGTGAGAATGGTCCTTTTGACAATAGATATCTCAGTCTTCTCAAGACCTAAATTATGCGTTTCATGTACGTTGTCTATCAAAATTGGGCCTTGTTAGCCTCGTAGTTGCGCATGAGGAGAGATTTTATCAGTGCTTCTTGTGGAGTAGTCGATCTACATTAAGCAAGCTACTCTACTAGGTCAGCTACTTCCATGCTTCCTTTATTTTAAGCTGTCTACTGTGTAACATAACTAAACAAAAGTTTTGTACACTCCTGACTTTCGCAAGTTGTATGAGTTGTGGCGCAAAGTTTAAACGTGGCGAGTTCATAACTTCCACTTGCTTATTTCGAAGGATAACCTACCTGCGTCTTGCTGAAATCTTATGTCGTTGACATCACAGACCAGTTTCAATTTCAGGCTAATTTCAGACAGCAAATAGTCTCTTATGATTAATTCATTTAAATTATTATATTTCAATTAATTTAAATTTAAGAGATTGAATGTTCACATAAATTGGAAAAAATATCACAATCAACTAAAAAATTTCACTTTTCTGATATGTTCAAATGAAAAAATAAAATCTCATTTCCACATAATAAAAATTGAGCGACCACAATTTTATATGCAACAAAGGACGTGCACATTTCATTGTCGTGTGCCTATGTCTGCTTACATGACGCTGTGTCAGGCTGCTAATGAAGGCTTTGCTGAGGTTTTTTCTTTCATTCGCAGCAATGCTTTCCCCATTTTTTTTTGGATTCACTCGTCTGTGCACATTTGCATATGCGAAACGAACACGTATGCGCACATACAAACAAAAAACACATATACACACATAGAAACAAAAAACACATACAAAAACAAAAAAACATGCGCATAAATAAGTCAGCTAGGCGAAGAAAGAACAACACCGCCGAAACGAAATTTTTTTTCAAATATTTTTCTTTTCATAATGAAAAAATTACAAAAAAAAAAATTCGCTTTGTTACAGTCGTAGAATGTGTGTGTGTGTGTGTGTGTGAAAAGCACTTAAGCAAAATACCGAAACGACATTTAAAATGACAAAAGCGGCTTAAGGGTGCAAAAGAGAAGCAATAAGCGCAACAGTAACAACAACAGCAACTAAAACAAACATACATCAGCAACAACAACAAAAAAAAACAACAACATGAGTGTCTAAAAAAATCTGCCAAAAAGGTATAAAGTCAACGGGTACATGTGTTGTGTAGGCGCACACGGCCGCCGCAGCTTTTAATAAAGTGACTTATATGTCTTTCTGTGTTTTGGTGTGTGTATGTGTGTGTGCTAGTGTGTGTGTTGGCGCGACCCCCTAATCGGTGTGCAGTCGTTAGACCTCGTGACACCGTTAGCACTGGCATTGGCATTGGCAAAGGTGAATATACCATTTGACTGACAGGTTGGTTGGCTGAATGTCTGAGTCGTTGTTTCACTGGTTGACTGGCTTCTTTTATGGCTGACTGACTGGTTGGCCAATTTTTTAGGTATTTGAACGCGCAAATATTTCACCCCCCTAACGAATAGCATTCAAGCATTCAAGTGAACAAGGGGCACCCGAAATATGTAAATGGTTAGGGCACAGCATGCGATGGCATCGGCAGCAGTATAGACATCAGTTTGGAGCATGTTTTGTGGCTCAAATATGTTGAAAGGAATTTCGCTATGCTGCATTAAGTTTCATAGGAAATATCTTGCAGCTCTTCAGCTATTTTTGCATAAAATAAAACATAATTGTGACGATCAAGCAGCTCGCTCTGCGGAACTGGGGGCCCTCTAGCACATACAAAGCTAGAACACTGAAGGGAAATTTTTCGGCACCAGCAACATTGCATGCTTTTAGGTGGCATGGTAAATTTGCGGGAATTATCATAGAGACGGTTCGAGGCGATGCTAAAGTGTTCGAGAACGAACTTCACTAAGGGTAAACAAGTATAAAAGTCAGTTGGATATAGCATAATGCACAGTGATTCATTCCATAGACAAAATTCCACAAATTTATACTCTCAGATTTTAATGATTTGTATGTCAGTTGAAAGGTAAAACACCAACTAAGAAAACCCCAAAAAAACTGCGCAAAAAATTAATTAGTTTGTGTGCAAAAGCGGTTCAAAGTTGAAACTTTTTTCACAAAAAAATGTAAACACATATTTTCTGTTTTTTAGTCTATTGAGTAAAAAAACTTGTACAAATACATGGTTACCAACAAGTTGTTAAAACGTTTAATACAAATTTAGAAATGAAGTGGCCATTTTCACTTTTAATGTTTTCTTAAAATTTGCAAACCTGAGGCTTTTACATCACTTTTAATTAAAAATATTTTTTTAAATTAAAAATCTGAAAATTGGCAAAACTTAGAGGAAAATATCTAAAAAGTATGTAAAAGTATATTCATGGATTTTTTTTATTTTAAGAAGCATTCTTTCTTTGTCGAATAATGTAAACACATCCTCCGATATCTTCGGATCTCAGAAAATAATTCAATTTGAAAAGTGGTCTAAACACCTATTTTTCGACAAAATTTAATTGTTTCATCCCTAAAAGTATGCAATCAGCATGAAAAATTGAGAAATCTACAAAAAAGCAAAACATACATCTATTATTATCGTTTTTATTGCAAAACTAAGGTGTCCTAAGACAATTTCCGTTACTCTTTACAATTATCAATGTTGACGTTACCGATTAAATGTAAAATCTGAAAAATCTAGCCAACACACTCCTTGCTATAGCTCACCAAAAATGACGAAAAGCACAAATTTGCCAAACTACAAAATTTTAAGAAAAACAAAATGGAGATTTGAATTCAGCAGACCATGATTAAATAGTATACCAAATTTTATGAAGAACGGATTATTTCTTCTAATTTTGTCCCGCGGTTGTATGAAGTCGGATCACTGTGCAATGGGTCAATTTGGTTTTGGCAAGTCACAGTGTGACAAGAGTAAGAAAAATGAAGTGAAAGTAAAGTGACTAGTGAATCAGTAAAGTATAAAAACAGTGATAGAAAAAAAATTAAGACAAAGTGCTATTCCGTGTTGAACTGCTTTAAGGAATTTCAGTATGTTTTGTTTTTGGCACAATTCAGCAATACGAATTACACCTGCATTGGGCAATAGAACTAGTTTTCGTGACAATATATTGAACTATCCATTTCAAATGTTCTGATATCGATTCCCATTTGAGGCTTGGGTTCTACTGTGTGTAAAATTTTCCTTCCTTCTAATTGTTTCTCATTACATAAAAATTACCCAGTCAAATCCACAATACCCTTTACCAAGTTCTTATACTTTCCACTCTAATCAGTTTGTGGTGAGAACTCATAGAAGACACCAGCACTCGGCGTTGTCCAACAACAACAACTTACTCAACAGCAACGGATATACAGAGAGCACCTTTTGTGACTAGTTTTCAGTATATAACTAAATTTTCAGTGAACGTAGTTGTTGCCTCTAGGGACAACAATTGACAGCCCCATCATACAGGACTACCGGCAGAGACTCCAACACTTTGATATAAACAGCTCCTACAACTAATCACTGTTAATAGGCCAAGAGACAACACTAGAATGCCCAAGGGAGTCATTTTGACTACTTTGAGGTCTTTTATTGTAAATAACTTTTGTTGCATCGCTTTCTAAAAAAATATCTTACCTGACTTTTATTAGTTTTTAGAGCTAAATGGAATAAATAAATTAAAAATATGTTAAAAAAATTATTTACCCCAATTTTGCAAAATTTACCTTAAATGCCCAAAGGTAGTCATTTTGACTACCTATATACAATTTTCAGCAAATCTTACTGATAAATAGACAAATATGCATCTTCAATTGCGAAATATGAAAATTTCAAATAATTGCAAATATTACAAAAAAATATCATAGTAGGCTGTGACAATTCCCAAGTTTTTCAATCAAAAATTCACTCACAAAATTCATTCACAAATTCCAAATTCCTAGTTTCATTCCATTTTATCCCATTGATGTGTAAAGTAGCCATTATATTTTAGTGAATTTTCTTTGTAAACCATAAAAAATAAAAATGAAGTACTTATTTTAATTTAATCTAATGTGCATTTATTCATATTTGCTATTTGAAAACCAATAAAATTAAAAAAAAAGTCAGTAAACAATATGGTAGTCAAAATGACTACCTATGGGCATTTTAGGTAGGTCAGATTTTCGGGCATTCTAGTGTTAAATATAACTTAGTTCGAAAACTCTCATCACATGGAAGCGTAGTAAGAGTTTCTAAAATGCTATACATTCCAGGCCCACGACAACGAGCCACAACTGCTAAAGATAAACTAATCACCCATCCAGATAGAATTTCAATTGTAAAACGTAACCAACACAAGACATTAGCATCCTTCAGGCTCTATGCTCTAAGCGAAGTGAATAAGGAAACAAAAATTCATTTATTTAATTGTCTAAAAAAGCTTTCTTACTCAACATTTCCAAACAACATTTAACATTTAGGTCTGCTCTAACATAATAAGCCATAAACTTCTATTCACCACACAAACAAATTTGAGCAGCTACAAGAATTTCCCTTACATGACCGTTAAGTCAATAATCATATTTGTATATTTATGTAATATGGACATCCTTCTTAGATAATCTCAGCTTTCAAATGTTGTACTCAACACAGCATGTTGTCTTTATATGACACATTATTTGTAAATTATGTGAAAATCTTGCATCAGATCCTTAAATTATAAAATATCCTGTCAAATGAAATAATCGCCGTCCGCTCGAGGCCATAATCAGAAATTTACAATTGGGCCCAAAATTATGTCCACTTAAATCATAGTAAAATCATTTGCACGTTTGTTTGGCTTGTTGTCTGTTTTCTAAAACTTACGCAGCTGGCATCTATTGTGGCATAACAAAATCAACAAAAACAACAACAATAAAGCCGAATAAACAACAACACTGTTAAATCAAAAATCAAATAATGGAAAGTCTTATGTGCACGTCCGGCCACACAAAACACAAAAACACAAATTCACACACACACACACACGACACACACACACTGGCTGGTATCGATCCTTATCTCGCTTTGCTGCCGGTCTGCATCCCTTTCTCTGTCTTTGTCTGTTACTCTGAATCGGTCTTGGGCTCTATCTGTGTATGTGTGTGTGTGTGTGTGTGTGTAACTGCTATTGATAATTTATCTATTTCTGTGTTTGTGGCTCTCATGCGATATGTCATAAATTTTATTTTCTTAAGTGGGTTAAAACGGATATGACGCCCACAGCGAGATATGCGAAAAATATGAGACGCACTGGCAAAGATAAAATCGTACATATGTGTGTGTGTGTGTGTGTGTGTGTGTGTGGTAGCAGTATTACAAAACCAAAACGTGTAGCCATAGCATCAACGCAACTATGAATTTTTATACCAGCGAGAGACACACACACACACATACATACGTAGATACCACTTGCTCCTTGGCAAATAAACAAACAAACAAACAAACCGTAGGTGAATTGCATGCAAAGTTCAAAATCTTGCACGTCTGTCCATGTCTATGTGTGTGTGCGTGTACTGCTGTGCATTTGTTGCCATTTCCTTATTTGTTTGTTTGTCTATTTGCTTGTCTGTGTGACAACAACGTGGCTATGGAGCTGCAGAATTAGGACAAATGCACGGACAGCCGTCAAGTGTCGGTCGGGGGATTTGTTTTGACTTCTTTTCCCCAGCATTTCTTCTTCTTATATGTGTCATTCTCGCTTTGCCATTTGCAGTGTAGAATGCACTGAAATGTATGTGCTTGTTGTTGTTGTTGTTTCTTGCATCCTGATTGCTTTTATTTGTGCCATTGTTTGTTTGTGCAGACAGTTTCATTATTTGCTACTGTCTTGTTTTCCTACAATTTTATTTTTGATTTCATTTCATATTTTTGCCACATCACTTGACATGGAAATTTCGATTTTGGTAAAATGAAATCTACTTATTTTTGTATAAACAAAAATACAATGTGCAGTTTGTAGTTTTCAATTTCTACTTGGCAAAATTTAAAATTTTCAATTTATATTATACACAATTTGAAAACAATTACTTTACTGTGAAGAAATTGAAGCATTTGTTTTAGTTGCTCATACGCCATGGTGTACTTGTTGTTAAGTATTTAGGAATTGAAGTACTAAACGTAAACATTAATTAAAAGAGTAAATAAAGCTTTTTAAATAAGAATGCAAATAGAATAGCTTACTTAAAGCTTTAACACTAGAATGCCCAAGCTAGCCATTTTGACTACATTGAGGTCTTTTATTGTAAATAACTTTTATTGCATGGCTTTCTAAAAAAATATCTTACGTGACTTTTATTAATTTTTGAAGCTAAATGGAAAGAATGAATTAAAAATATTGTAAAAAATTGTTTACCCCATTTTTGCAACATTTACCTTAAATGTCCAAAAGGAGTCATTTTGACTATCTACATATATAAAATTTTCAACAAATCTTACTGATGAATAGACAAATATGCATCTTCAATTCCGAAATATGAAAATTTCGAATAATTGCAAATATTAAAAAAAAAATATCATAGTAGTAGTGTGACAATTCCCAAGTTTTTCAATCCAAAATTCACTCACAAAATTCATTCACAAATTTCAAATTCCAAATTCCAAATTTAATTTCATTTTATCCCATTTATGTGTAAAGTTCGCTATTTTATTTAAATTAATTTACTTTGTAAACCATAAAAAAATAAAAATAAAGTACTTATTTTAAATAAGTCTCATGTGCATTTATTCATATTTGCTACTTAAAAACCAATAAAATTTAAAAAACCTCAGTAAACAATATTGTAGTCAAAATGACTACATATGGGCATTTTTGGTAGGTCAGATTGTCGTGCATTCTAGTGTTAAAATTCCACAGTATTCAATGATGACAACGAAGGTGCTGATGTGAGGAATGATGTGAGAAATGATGCGAGGAATAATACAAAGAATTGTAGCAAGAATGAAAATAGAATAAAAATAGAATTCAATGGCAATACCACTCAATCCTTGGCGACGATTGTGTGATGACCAGAGGAAAGAAACGAAAAAAATAGGGGTACACAAAGTATTCTTTGTTTTCTTTTGATTTTTAAGTTGCCTTCGGGAATGGGTTAAAATGGTTTTGCTCGTATTAAAAATATTGGGTCTGACAAAATTTGGTAACGTGTAGTCGGAAACTTGTAATAAATTGTTGATGCCTGATACAAGTACGACCCAGAAAGAAACCAGTAGTCAATGACATGGAGCCCACAGGCTGCTTACTCACCTCTTAAAGCCAGACAACAGTAGAAGCCAACGCAAGTAATGATGTCAATTTACTTTACTAGAGGAAACATTTTAGCTCTTTTTCTTCTGAAGACTGAATAGAGGGTACCTGCTAAGTGATACACGAAAACCTGCTTACTAAAAGTTTTCAGAAACTTGGTTGGGAAAACAGGAAAAAAGGAACTGCATTAATACTTTCTAAGCAAACTTTTGTTAAGTCGCTCGTACTTTTCACAAACACTGGAAAGTAACAATGAAAGTGCTCTCTGGATGCACCTAATCGATTCAGTTTTTTTTTTTGAATGTGTTGACAACAATTTGCATGTTGGTCATTCGAGCATAAACCGCATGAATTGTGTGTTATGATTGCGATCAGTGATCACCTTACGACCAGTAACACTAGTCAGAAAATGCTCCCTAACCGAAGAAGAAAATTCTCAGAAAGTAAATTTTTTTTTTTAATTTTGTACTGCAACTTGAAGTCCCCTTCCACTTTGCTTTAAATCTACCAGACTTCCGTAGAAATTTTAGTAAGTATATCCTGTAGTGTCAAGCAGTCAAGTGGTCGCTTCCCAGCATGTCAGTATCAAATATCATAAACCTGATTCGAGCGTAAGAGAAGGCGACAGAACGAAAGCTCGCCATCCCATCATTCATCTTCATAGGCTGAACACATCGCATTATCTAATATGCCTTCCTTGTCCATATGATTTGCCCAACCAACGTCTCTTCCCTTATTTCTCAGTTTGCTATGCTCGCTGATGGGTTGAAGTAGTCCAATTGTTCACAGTGAATTAACAATGTCATCAGTTCATCCACACAAAGATAGAAAAAACCGTAAGCTTTGGTCTGAGAAGAGGGCTAGCAGAATTTTCATACATCTGCAGCTTCTTTCAGCTTGCCGTGCTTGCTCCTGGGTTGAAGCAATAAAATTGTTAGTAGTGGCTTTGATGGCAGCCCCAAGTAGTGTCAAACAAGATTCAGAGTCGATTAATGCAGCCATAGAGTTCAGCTGGTAACATGTTCCATGTCTTATTTCAGACCATTACAGAAATTTACTTTCGTACACCTTAAGGAAGCTCCACATTTACACTCTTTAAAGGTAACTTTTCATTAGTTTCTTCTAAATTGAGTACTTTGCATCAGCCTGACTTTATGACAGTAAAATTGCCCATTGCTTCAGGTATAGTTTGAATTTGGAGGACCTAACTATCAGGTAGATGATTTGAGGGCTGTCCAAGGCCATTAGAGCAAACTCACTGTCTCTAAAGACACAAATGATTCTAGCCCTTCAACTGCTTTACATAACATAGTTCATTACGTCCAATGTTGCCACAGTTTTGCCAGAAATTGTTTCCTTGGTGCTTTCTTGGCTGAAGAGGATCTCACATAGGACTATTCCTGCGAACATGATTCTTTACCAATTATGGAATTTTCAAGCGCTGATGCCAATAATTGCTCTTGATCAGATCATTTTGATTAGATCAGATCAGATCAGATCAGATCAGTTAAAATTATCAGATCATACTTTAACTCCCCATAACAACCGCAAAAGCCGCAAAAGTTCTCTTCAGTTGCCTCTGGTTTGTTGGCGCCTTCTCCAGTTGGTCACGCCAAGACTTCCTTCAACTTTGACATTTCACCGGAGACTCGGATTTCCTCTTCATCCTACCGCGTAGAACACCTTTTTCGCCTGATCCTGAATCTTCCTACATCTTCAGTCCTTCTCAGCCTGCTATGCTCGCCTCTAAATTTAAACAAATTTTATTATGCTCAACAAATTTATACTGACGCAAATTTCATTTCATGTGTTTACAATAAAAATATTTTATTTACTTTGCAGCTATGCTCTGAGGTGTTTGTTTTTGCCATTGTTGTGTAGTTTTCAAAATATTGCCAACAAAAATGTATCCAAAAGCAGCTTGTTTGTGCTAAGTGAGTGCCAACCATCTATCAAGAGACGAATGAACTCCTGGCGACATGGATTGTGTTTCGATTTCCGCAAGCTCCATAAATCAAATCCCTCTCATTTAGTCACTGATATTGTCATTCATGAACTTAGTGACAAAGGCTTGAAAATACACTCGCACACACACATACAAATATAACCCAAACAAGCAACTGAAAGCTCAGCTCACCATTTTCACAAGCATGCCTCCAAAAGGGGTTTTTTATTGCAGTTTTTTTTTTCAAACTAAAAAGCAATTTCCTGACCGAAAATATCCACTTAAATAAATATCGCAATAAAAGTTTGAAACAGTTTTTAGCAGTTCACAATGCGCCAACACGTTTTGTGCGCCTTTCAATTTCACTTTCTACAATATTTCATATTTTGGCTGAGAGTCGATTTGAAGTGGTGTGCCAACGTGTGTTATTGTCTGCAGTTTGGATATCGTTTTTCTGTTTTTTTTTTTGTTGGAATGTTATTTTTCGCTCCGTCCAACCATGCGGCGACCATTTGGCCACTTCACACAACTTTTTACAATTCATTTTATCTTTTGGCACAATGTAGGCTCACTTTCGTTGACCTTAAACCAGCAACCAGCAAAAACCAAACAAGCAAACTAAAAAAAAAAACAGCAACAATGAAGACCACACATCACCACAACTGCAGCCAATACATGGAATGCACAGCGAAACGGGACAAAAGTTGCTCGAAAAACTGTAACATATGTTGTTTGCATTGAAAGTCGGCTTTGATGCCGTGGCGCAGTCGATGTGTGTGTGTGTGTGTTTGTGTGCTATGGCGACTTTTTCGGCCGGCTGCTTTGTGTTGGCCATATTTTGGGTCGTTTATGTTGCGTGGCTGTTGTTGTTCTTGTTGGTTGTTTGCCGGTTAGTGCGACTTTTTATTATGGTTTATTTATGGGGTACTGCTGCAGCTCGACAGAGTGCGAGAGAGCGTTCTGCTGTGGTCCAGGCACCCACACATGTTGCGGCCATTTTCGGTCAACAACTCAGGTCCATTTGTGCTCATTTATGTCTGTATTTGTGTGCGAATGTGTGTTGATGTTATGTGTCGTCATTCTTGTTGGTCATGGTCAGTGGGTTGTTGCGTATGGGCCGGCTGCACTAAATAAAAGTTAACCACTAAATATGGCACGCAAATTGTTTATTAGCCAGTAAGTGGGTAAGGTTGAAAATTGAAAATTATGGTTATAATTTGTCAAGTTATTACTTAAGTGGAGTCCTTTGCTGGGCTAACATAGGTATTTCTTGATGGTTAAGGTAAATATTTGATGATAAACATGAAAGAAGAACTTTTCCGTTTGATCAAATGACACAAATATTTGCAGCGGTTTGGTTTGGTTTGATAAAAGAGATATACAAATAAATTAAAAAAAAATTCTTTAAATTTCCAGCAGTTTTGTGAATTCTTCTATATCTTTAATTGAAATAAAATCAAAAGTATGATTGAAATTATATATGAAATTAAATTAAATGAAATTAATAAAATATAATTCTGGACTCTTCTATTAATTTCAATAAAATCAAACAGTATGGTTATGCAAATTATTAAAGAGAAAAAAATTAAATTAAATGAAATTAATAAAATACAATTTTGGAATCTTCTATTCCTTGTTAGACGAAACTAAAAAAGTATAGCATAAAAATTTAAGAAAAAAAAATCTGAGGACCTTACATGCCTAGCTAAAAAATTCAAATGTGTTTAGTTTTAAAATTTTTTAGAAATGTTTAGGACACAAAATTGTATATGCTTTCATTTGTGGTTAAAAAAATCAAATAAGTTTAGTTCAAAAATTATTAAAATTTTTTAGAAATGTTTAAGACACAAAATTGTATATGCTTTCATTTGTGGTTAAAGAAATCAAAAAAGTTTAGTTCAAAAATTATTAAAAAAAATCGTAAGGTATAAAATTTCGTCTGTTTTAATAAAATTAAAACAAAAGTAGGATTTAAAAATTATTTACAAATTTTTTTCCGAAATAAATTCGGGGATTTTTTCATTGCATTGTTAAATAAATCAAAAAAGTATGGTTCAAAAATTCTTTAAAAAATTTGCAAGACATACATCTATTTGTGCTTCTATTTCTGGTTATACAAGGTGCGTTCCAAAGAAAACAGAACTTTTACAATAGGGACGTTTCTGGTGGCGCCGTCTATGTGTGAGGACATGCGTTAGAAAGGTACATCTTTCATTCACATCCTGTCAAAATTTCATGACATTTGGTCTAGTAGAAGCCGAAATATCCCGCTCAATGTGACAGTATGTTTTTAACTTTGGTACGAGCTCCGCACCGGCACCGGCACTCTGCACCGGCTCACAGAGCCGTAGTTACGACCGATTATTTGACCAAAAATCGCATTTTAACCATCAATCATTCACCGTATTCGCCTGATATGGCTCCCTGTGACTTCTACTTATTCGGTCAGTTGCATTTGCCGATGAAAGGAAAACGTTATAAGGACGTTGAAGACATCCAAGCCTTTTGGTACCAACATTCTGAAGGCGATGCCGGCCGATGGCCTAAAACATTCCAAATGCTTTTGGACCGTGCAATCGTTGTATCGAAGCAGAAGGGGAGTATTTTGAATAAATAAAAAGAATTATACAAAAATAATCATCCGTTTTCTTTATTTTATAAAAGTCCTGTTTACTTTGCAACGCACCTTGTAGAATTTAAAAATGCTTGGTTCAAAAATAATTTAGAAAATTGCTTAAAAATAATACAAACATTAAAAGAAATAAAATTATGTGTGCTTTCAGTTCATCAAAGAATTATGGTTTAAAAAAAAAAAAATTCTTTAAAAACTTTGTAAGACATAAAATTGTTTGTGCTTCAATATTTGGTTAGGAAAATCCAAAAAGCTTAGCTCAAAAATAATTTCAGAAAACTTTAAGGTATAAAATTGCTTGTATTTTCATTTCTGTTTACATAAAATCAAAGTATGATTTAAAAATTATTTTAAAAAATGTTTGTGAAATAAAATAGTGGCTGTCTTCATTACTCGTTACATAGAATCAAAAAAGTATAGTTGAAAAATTCTTAAAACATTTTGCAAGTCATAAAATTGTGGGTCCTTTCATCTCTAAATATTAGAAGTGAAAAGCTTAAAAATTATGCAAAAATTGTAGGAAATAAAATTATGTGTACTTTCATCCCATCAAAGAATCATGGTTTAAAAATTAAACTGTCTAAAACTGTGTGTGTCCTTTCACACTTTTAACCTCAAATCTCTATAATTTCATTAAATCAAATTTAGAACTCACTTCGAAAACATTCAATATTTCATAAAATTCCCTTTACCCACAAATCCATCTCAAACCTCTGTCAGATTCACATAACTTTGCAGTACTATGTTACGTTTCGTTTGTTTTGCTGTTTACAAAACAAATATCCGCAAGTTTAAAGCAAACCTAAAAAGAAAAGCAAAAAAAAAAATGTAAAAACGTTATGTTGAATGAGCGCCCCAGAGGCGCCAATGTCGTAACAGTTGTCGTGTGAAGCGACACGCAACAAGGCTACCGAGTTAGCAGCGCAAAAGGCAATTTCAATACACACACACACACACAGACATTACGCAGCACTGACACTGACATGTCACGACCTTTGTGCGGGCTTTTCATTTCGTTTTATGTTTCATATTTTTGTTGTTGTGATTCAACAATTCGTTTCAATTTTTTTGTCTAGTAATTTGATTGAATTTTTTGAACAATTTTTCGGTGGATGATTGCATCTATTAAATGTTCATCATACGACCCGTTGACGCCTAACAATGATGAACAAATATGTGGGTGAAACAAGTGAATAACAGATAATGCAATGATTTGTTAAAAGTATTTAAAGTGCTTAGAACACAACATTTTAATATATTAAATTTAATGATTTAATATTAAATTTAAATATTTCAATATTTTATACAAGTATTTTTAAACCAATTCGCTTTATTGATTTGCTCTGTTTTATTAATTTTAGTCATTGTGTGTTATTTTTAGTATTTATTTCTATTTATATTTGCACATAACTCGACACAGCTAATCAGAAGCACAGAAGCCAATGGCCTTCATTAATTTTGTATACATTCAACCTCAATTTGCGCTGAGCAGCGACACACACATTACGGCACACAAACGGAGGCAACCAGAGAGGCGACTGCACTGCACATGTTTCAAGTGTAATGTTGGCTACGATATATTTCCTTCTCCTTTCGTCTTACTGCAATAACAATTTTTGTTTATTTTTGTGTATGTGTGTGTTGTTATTATTTTGTGTGGCGTCGCCGCCGTCGACGCCTGCCGCGACCTTACCCGCTGCCAAGTGCAGTGGCAAATATAAACTTTTCTCCTCTTATATTTGTATAGCTTATAAGCATTTTAAATTTATTAACATTACCCAGCCATTCACTGAAGTATAGACGGGGAAGCAACGCACACATACAAAACATGCACATAAACAAAACACACAGCCATAGAAGCATACAGCAGCGGCGCATGTAGCAACGCTACTCTATACCCGCATGAGCGCACCCACTCACACAAACTGACACTCACACACACACACACACTCAGGGGTCTGCCACAGTAAACAAACATGAAGTTGAAAAGCAAACAAACTCACACACACACACACACAACCCATACATGCATACATGAGTGTTGCAAGTGAGAACTGTATGGCGCTGCCAGTGGGCGGACGCACGATCGCGCACGATAAAGTATCATAGTCGTGTGTGTGTGTGTGGAGAAAAAAATTGTATTATTTAATGAAACGAATTTTTTATACGCTTCTCCATTTGCCGCCGTCCCATGATTACACTTTTAATAAATTTGTCGACTAACAACTGTGGCGATGGCAGGGCAGGACTGTACAATTTTTCACCTCCTTTCTCAAATATCAAACAGTTGCATTTATTTGCGCAAACAGCTGGCAAAAGTCACCAACACCGACAGTTATAATTTGAGCCAATTTTAGAATGTTGGCAAAATTTGTTTGTCAGTATTATGGTTGCTATTTAATTTTCTCTTTTGATTATGTTGTAGCAAAACTTTAACTTGTCATGTTAGTGCGACTGGCAACCGAAATGAAAGTTGAATATAATTCGAAATAATTAACAAAGTTTACACTTGGTTGAATTGAAATGTAAAAACTGAATTGCGTTTCATTTTAGTGAATAATTTAATAAACACCAGAGTGTTTTTATTTATGTAAAGCATACTGAGGTATGTGGTAATGATTTTCTGGGGCCTTAAGATGCGGTGGCTGATAGTGAATAATTCGTCTATGGCAAACCTCTGAAAGATTAGTCTGAAACTTTAACAATACTTAAAGTAGTCAAAATAACTTAATTTTGTTATTTATTTACATAGCTTTCTGAAAGAAACTTTTCCGTGATTATTAAAGCCAAATTATATTAAAAAAAATACAAAATTGTATATAAAAATGTTACTTCTAGTTTGTAACATAATTCCTAGTGAGCTTTAAAGGAACTTTGGCTTAGTTGGTTATTCTAGTTTTGAAGCTAAGACACTTAACTCTAACTGCACTCAAGCTCTTTTTACGTTTTAGAATGTAGCACTAGGTAAGGTTAGGTAAACTGGCTGGGCAACTAGGCTGCGGATAGACCCTATTGCGTCCCTGGCGATACCAGTTGGAGCTTCTTAGTGTTGCGAGTCGACGTAAACGTGAGAATGCGGGTATTCCTAGCGAAGTTCATACTTGGGCACCTCCTCTCACCTAGTAATAAGGATTGAAGGACTAAATGATAATAACAATCTATTCTAATTGGTGCAAATCTAAACTAACTCGCACTATTGACTCTAGATGATAAAAATTTAAATCCGTATGACAAAGTGATGTGAATGTAATCGATGTCAAAACTGTTGCAAGGCCAGAATTGAGCTAACTTGCAAGGGCATTACTTACCAAAACTAAGCGCATTTGGTCACATAAGACGCAGGAAGAAACCTTACATGTATACTTGAAACTGAATTTTTATATATAATGGAGAAAGAATCCTTTTTTTACTGGGCATACAAAAAAGTTCTGAGTGAGAAGAACTGAGAACTTGAAGTAAGATCGTTTGGCTCAAGTTATCTCTGAGTAAAACCAATTCCAAACGATTGCTAATAGATGTGGCAACAGACCACTGTCTAATATACTTCCAAGCCTTCAGGCTGTGGTCAAACTCAGTCGAGTCAATTATGTGTAAGCACATTTTACAACTTGAAAAGGAAGAAACAATAGAACACGCCCTGTGTCAGCATTTATGGCGCAAAAAATGAAAATCTTGGGGTGCTGTGCTTCTGATTAGCGTGTCGAGTTATGTGCAAATATAAATAGAAATAAATACTAAAAATAACACACAATGACTAAAATTAATAAAATAGAGCAAATCAATAAAGCGAATTTTTTAAAAATATTTGTATGAAATATTAAAATATTTAAATTTAATATTAAATAAGTAAATTTTGTATATTAATATTTTATGCTCCAAGCGCTTTAAATACTTTTAACAAATCATTGCATTATCTGCTATTCACTGATTTCACCCACATATTTGTTCATCATTGTTAGGCGGGTCGTATGATGAACATTTAATAGATGCAACCATCCACCGAAAAATTGTAAAAAATTCAATCAAAATACTAAAAAAAAAAAATTGAAACGAATTGTTGAATAACAACAACAAAAATATAAAACATAAAAATGAATGAAAAGCCCAAAGGAATTGGTGCAATGTATTTTATTCAAGTTATTTTCTACCACTTTTGCCCATATTTCAGTATTCTTTATAAGAACTGAAGAGTTGATGGGTCAAGTCTGCGACTGGAACAAATATTAATCGAACGAAACAATGTCTGGTAAATACGACAAGTGTGACAGGACATTGCATGAAATTGCCTCCATATTTTTGTTGACGAATTTTGCAACATGTCGTCTAGCATTGAGCAGCAATTTCTGTTTTAATAGCACACAGCTTGACACGGCTAGAGCACAAAGAAAATATTTTATAGACAAATAATGACCTTTTACATTGAAAACAGTTAAAAGGTGGTTCAATCAGATTTACTGCTACTCACAGAATCTTTTTTTAATTTCCCAAAATCTGCCAATTTGTGCCATAAGGACAATGTAAATGATATGGAAAAACTTCTTTATGCAAAAAGTATCGTTTAGAAAACATAGAGAACATACATTCTTATGAGTGGCACTGTACCTAAATCTGGAGATTGGCTCCTTCATTCCTGTTAGTGGAGCAACAAAAAATCCTTTTTTTTTAATTTATACAGAATGCAAATTGAAACTGTTGGCTAAGTAAGTGCTTTGCTTAGTGATCTGTCAATCAATCCTCTTATTTCATTCTTTCTTTCTTCTTCTGTAGTTATGTTCCTCCTATTTCTGCTCTCCGGCTTCGGCCATTTGTGTTGTTAAATGTTTCCTTTTTGCACTTCTTTGAGTACATTCGTCACTCACTCAAATCTTAGTACGTTTATTTTTATTCGCTCCGCCGTTAGACGAAATTATTCAGCTGTCTTTAATTTGGTGGCACAAATTATTTGTTTATTTACTTCAATAGTCAAATGAACACAAGATCTTGCTGACTAAAGAATAATACAACATAGGCAGAGAATTCGATTAAGCACGTCTGCTCTCAGGTTCTGGTCTACCAGAACTCTTTGCACTTTAGGCAAAGCAACTTTTCATGTTGGTTCTACTGCATTCATTTTTTGCTTCAGTATTTCATGTTGAAATGCTTTGATTCATTTTTTTTAAATTTTATTTGTACTTTTTTAAATTTCATGTTAAAATTGAAATTTACAAAATGTCACGTACACTGTGCACGACTTCTTATATACAAATTTTTAACATTCCAGCAATATTTCCTTGCTTCAGAAAACTAATATCGCATGTGTCATTAAACGAAGTAAGACATGCGACATTTGTTTGCTCAGTCCACGATTTGCCATCGCTGTTCCAACGTTTGGCAGCAATTTGTTTAGTCGATTTCGTTGCGCCTCATTTTACATTGTCAAAGAAAGCATTTATGCGCCGAACCTTGAAAATTTCCAAACGACCTAAAAAAGACGTAGTTCAGTTTTTTATGGGTTATAAATTTTACATCGATATATACATATAATATATATGTTTTTTTGATGTACTCCTAAATACTGACAGCACACATTGCGTTGAACTTGAAATGCGTCGCCAGTGAATGAGACAAACTGCGTTGCATTGTTCCGGTCTTTGGCAAATGTGTCAATAAAGCTGAAGTTGTTTTTTCTGTGTTGTGGTTGTTCATTCAAAAGCATTTCAATATATACAAATACTGATATGTAAGCATGTAAATTTTACGGCCTAAAGATTAATGTGTGCGGTCTGTTGACTTTTATTGCCAGCCAACGCACATTTTGGCACGCAAATTAGTAAACATCTGTTTGTTTGTTTGTATGTAATGCGCCATTAAATGTTTGCTTGTTTTATATTTGAAAATGATACTCATCCTTTTTTTGTTGTTGTTGTTGTTGTTGATGCTCCAAAGTTGCATACATATTTACCATTAGCCGCCAATATGGTTCGGGGTCAGTGCAAGTGTAAGATTTATGGCGAGACAATTAGTGCGGCTTCGGTGTGCGGGCAGCCAACCAAAACCGACATGTAAACATTTGAAATTAGTTTATAATCGTACGCACAAACAAACAAACAAACAAACACAGACACAAACCAATTGGTTTGCAAGAGGCGCTGCCAACAATTTGACAGCCATAAGCTGTGCAATTTTGCTTTGTGTTGTGTTGTTGTCGTGCCCAGTCGAGTGTTGAGGAATTTGCGGTTCGGCTTCAAGTGAAAAATAATCCTAATTGAGGCTAATTTTGAACAAAGTCAATATTATTGTTAATAACTATCTGAGCACGGTCCTTGGATTACTACGTTAAGAGGAATTTAATCTAATTTGAAATTGCTTAATTATGATATGGAATAGTATTAGTAATTTAAAGCAAATTAAAGCAAGCAGTCAGTTAAAGGAATGAAATTCTGCTGAAATAATTTAACAAAAAAAAAGAGTCTAATGGGTTTCATGACATGTTGTGATTAGTTCGAGACTTAAGGGAGGAAAAGAGATGCTGGTGAACTGGGTTGGTTGGACTGCGTGTATTTGTGCTGCATTAGCGATGCTTATCTTAATCCCCTTAATAACAAAAGAGCCCATAACTAACATAACATAAAAAAGCTTTTATGTAAAATTGAAGAGAAGAAAATTCAAATGGAATGTCAAGAAGAAGAATGTTCAAGGGAATTGAAAATTTATATCATCGAGCAGACACATCTACACAACCTAATCGTTGTAATCTACATAGAAAAATTGACGACAATATTGTTGCATAAATTTGCTGAACAACGCAGGCGTAGTTCGTATCACTGCATTGTGCCACAATAAAACACACGGAAATTTTTAAGCACAGTTCACCACGGTTCTCACTTTATTTAAAAATTTTCCACAGTTACTTCCAAGTTTTACTTACTTACTGCCTTTAAAACTTGTTTACCCGGAGCGCAACTCCTTCTCGAACATTCCAGCATTACCTCGAGCCATCTCTGCGTTAATTCCCGCAAAATTGCCATACCTCCTAGAAGTATGAAATGCCGTTGTTGCCGACAAATGCCCGTTTAGTGTTATCGTGCGAGCGAGCTTCATGGTTGTCACAATATGATATTCAAACTAACTTCTTAGTTATGGACTAACCGAAGCGTCATTATGGCCAATATTAAATAGTTAGTAAACAGACAAAATATCTTGGAGAGTTCAATAGTTCAAATTCAAGTACAAGTAAGCTCCACCTATTGCCCATACCTTTAGTGCCCTTAGCAATAGTTGTGGGTATGCTGAATAGGTCAAATCAATGCACTATTTACATTTCAATGTTCAGAGCCACAGCTAAAGGGACTTAAGTGGAAATGGTTTCTAAAAGAATCATTAGGAACTCATAGATGGAAAAGCGGAGGAAGAGACAGTTGTAAAGCTATGCAGATGTTGGTCTATAGGTCGGGGTAGACACAGATGTGAAGTAGAGGAAGAGGGAGATAGAAAGGTAGTGCTAGAGATAGAGATAAAGATAGGGATATAGATAGAGATAGAGATGGAGATAGAGATAGAGATAGAGATAGAGATAGAGATAGAGATAGAGATAGAGATAGAGATAGAGATAGATATAGATATAGAGATATAGATAGAGATAGAGATAGAGATAGAGATAGAGATAGAGATAGAGATAGAGATAGAGATAGAGATAGAGATAGAGATAGAGATAGAGATAGAGATAGAGATAGAGATAGAGATAGAGATAGAGATAGAGATAGAGATAGAGATAGAGATAGAGATGGAGGTAGAGGTAGAGGTAGAGGTAGAGGTACAGGTAGAGGTAGAGGTAGAGGTAGAGATAGAGGTAGAGGTAGAGGTAGAGGTAGAGGTAGAGGTAGAGGTAGAGGTAGAGGTAGAGGTAGAGATAGAGATAGAGATAGAGATAGAGATAGAGATAGAGATAGAGATAGAGATAGAGATAGAGATAGAGATAGAGATAGAGATAGAGATAGAGATAGAGATAGAGATAGAATTAGAGATAGAGATAGAGATAGAGATAGAGATGGAGATAAAGATGGAGATGGAGATGGAGATAGAGATAGAGATAGAGATAGAGATAGAGATAGAGATAGAGATAGAGATAGAGATAGAGATATAGATAGAGATAGAGATAGAGATAGAGATAGAGATAGAGATAGAGATAGAGATAGAGATAGAGATAGAGATAGAGATAGAGATAGAGATAGAGATAGAGATAGAGATAGAGATAGAGATAGAGATAGAGATAGAGATAGAGATAGAGATAGAGATAGAGATAGAGATAGAGATAGAGATAGAGATAGAGATAGAGATAGAGGTAGAGGTAGAGATTGAGATAGAGATAGAGATAGAGATAGAGATAGAGATAGAGATAGAGATAGAGATAGAGATAGAGATAGAGATAGAGATAGAGATAGAGATAGAGATAGAGATAGAGATAGAGATAGAGATAGAGATAGAGATAGAGATAGAGATAGAGATAGAGATAGAGATAGAGATAGAGATAGAGATAGACATGGAGATAGAGATAGAGATAGAAATTGAGATAGAGAAAGAGATAGAGCTGGAGATTGAGATGGAGATGGGAATGGTGGTAGAGGTAGAGGTAGAAATAGAAGTAGAAATAGATGAAGCGGATATATACGAGGTATGTAGGTGTAGGTTTGGGCAGCCGCAGTGGCTCAGTTGGTTAGTGCGTTGGACCGCGAGTCGAAGGCAGCAACCTCAGGTTCAAATACTGCCTGTAATAACACTTAAAAAAAAATAACGGGAAAACTCGATTTCTCTTTCGGTAGCTGGAAATGGCAAACCTCTGAGAGTAAAAATTGCTTATGAAAAAGCTCCCAACCTGCCGTTCGGAACCGGCATAAAACTGTAGGTCCCTTCAACCCGCGTACAAATTCACACGCACAACACGGGTGGTTGCGGGAAGCTAGGCCTTAGTCTCGCGTGAGCGGGCTGTCGTGCCAGTCAATTATTATTATTATTATTATTATTATTATGTAGGTGTAATAAATGTAGAGGTGGAGGTGTAGGTTAGGGCAGATGTTGTGCCAAATGGAGAGATATAAGTAGAGGTAAAGCTAGAGATAGAGGTAGATGTATAGGTAGTGATATAGGTACAGGTACAGGTAGATTTAGAGAAAGTTCAAGGAGTAAGAAGAAACCTCAATGCCACTACAGATGTCCTGTAATATGTGCCAATTTTCCAAAACATATCCAGACTTGTTAGACTCCACTCAACAGTCAGAAGCATTGAGGAAGCTTTTTGTTTCAAAGGAAATATAAAAAATAATCTTCTCTTTAATCCATTCTCTGTAAGCAAAAAAAATGCATTTGAAAATTTCCAAAAATTCTTTAAATGTTCCAGCTATACTATCATAGAGCATAAAATAACTTTTAAAAAAGTGAGAATTTTTTTTAATGAATAGAAATTTTGTGGCAACATTGTTGTTTAAAAAAACAAACTAGAGATATAAAAATAATAAAAATAACTGGATTTTCATTGTAATTTGTTATTTCTACGAATAAATTTAAAAGCGATATATTTCATATATAAATATAAAAGCATGAAACTTATTTTAGTTTGAAGTTAAAAAAATGGGTTCTAAATTTTATATTCATTTGAATATAATTTAAAGCATTTAAACCTTCTGGAATTCTCTTGCGAGCCGTTCATGTTGCTAACAAGTGCCGCCGTCAGACACGAATTGAGCAACGAATGCGCGGAGGTCAGCCACAGAAGCAACATTGTCCGTGTCGATGCTCAACTCATGAATGCACGGATTAGCGAACTTACGGTATTATTTGTCACACAAACACTCATACACACACACACATATACACATACACGCAGATACACAGTCAAGTGCAACGATTGAAACATTGGGCGATATTTGCATAGCGTACAATGCGTATCGGTTGGTGTCTCTTCGTTTTGCTGTTTGTTGGTTTGTTTGTATTTGCTTGCACAGTGCATATCGGTTAGGGGGTATTTGAATGTATTTGTATGTATTTGTGCATAAATAGTTGTCCATTAGTGTTGTGGGGTTGGCGGCAAATGCTGAAAATACTGGAAATGCCGTTGTTATTGCACATTTGTCGCTGCATTACAAATGCACACTTGCCGCATCGCATCGTGCAATCCAGCAGCGACGTTTGCTGCTGTTCATATTGTTGTTGTTTTTGTTGTTTCTATTGCGCATTTGTGTGCCATGGCATGCGTTTCCGTTTGTATGGTATTGGTTTATCGCTTAGTCTATTGACGCTGTGGCGTTTCCGCTAATGCGTTTTGTAGTGGCACGTCTGGCGTTGATTTCCGTTTTGCATTTTTCAATTTGTGCGTTATTTTTCATTTTATTTCATTCTATTCTTTTCCATTTGGTTCTATTTTCACGCAACACTAAGTGAATTAGATAGATATTTGTGTGTATGTGTGCGTGTGTGTGTGTGTGTATGTGTGTGTGTTTGGCTGGGTGAACACTACGCACTTGATTGTGAATGTGACTGTGAAAATGTTCAACTGCGCTGTGCTGCAGACATTTCAATTCATTCTTGATCGCGTCTCGAACTGTAAGTAGTTGTTCCCCTCGAACGTTTTCTTATTGAATTTTCCCTAAAAATTTCATTTCTTTGTCATTTCTATATACTTAGTGGTATTTTAATTCAACTTCTGTTTTGCCTGTGTTTGCTGCCCCATCTGGCCGAATCGCAGCTCGTTAGTGCGCACAACTTGCAGCCAGATTTCATTTCAGGCACTCGTCTCTCGCACTCACGTCTTTCAGTCACTTAACTGACGCTTATTACTCACACTTCTGCGCATAATTTTCATTTAAGCTATGTGCTTAAGTAAGCGAGCTGTGAAGCGACCAAGCACCAGAGTTGAAGGCAGGCGAGTGACAGGCGAGCGGCCATTGTAGGTGACAGCAAAAAGTATGCAACACAAAAAGTGTTAGTTATGGCGTTGCGTGGTGCGTCTGTTTAACTTTATGTTTTGGTCTACTTCACTTTTTGTCGGCCTAAGTGATTGTTGTTTTCGGAAGACATTTTTTCTTTTCTTTTCAATTTGATTCAGTGGTGTATTTTAAGTATTTAAAGTATATTTTTTGCTTACAATACTGCAGTTGCTGATGAAAAAATGCTGTTGAAATAGTTGAGGGGAGTGAAAGAAAATTATAATATTTTTTAAGTTCAAGTTCAATACAATGAGATGGTTTTGAAGAGGTTTAAGAGGTAGCACGGCTGGTACTTTTTAGGTTAAAAATGTTTTTCAACAAATGCAACTGGAGGACACAGACATAGTCAGGTTTGAAAAGGTCGATCTACAAGACTAAAAGACTATTCATTGATCAGCGATTTAGTGTGATGATGGTTAGTGTTTTTACTGTTTCAGCAGGTGTTACATTTCAATTACGTTAAAACACTTTTTTTGTTGTATGGAATGGTGCAGGCGCTGCTGGGAAGAATATGTTTAAATAGTAAGTAAGGTAGTGAAAAAATTGTAAAGACATTATAAAGGTAGAATTGTCGGTGCTTGCAAGGGAAAGACATAAGGAGTAAGGAGTGTCCACGAGAAAACTGATCTCTCTTCTTTGATTTTTTTTAATTTTTAAACTTAAACTTAAACTTCTTAAACTTAAATTTCACAAAAACTAATTGCATTTAGTTTCATTTTGATTTTAATTCTCGAGCGAAATGGCAGCGAACGAAATTCAGCAGCGAAAAAAAATTGTGCACACTTTGAATGAAAATCCTACATGGACCCAAAAACCCTTATTACCAGGGAAAGGATTCTGTGGAAATTGCCTTTTTTGTTTGCTGCTACATAGAGCATTTCTGATTGAAAATGAGCACGAATTAGGTCCTCCTGATTAGAAAGATACCACTTTTATTTTGCCTTTATTTACCTTAAAAAGGCAGTTTGCCTTTTTCACCCATAAATGACTCTTTTTATTTTACCTATAAATGCCACAAAATGCCTTTTGCAAGATTTGTCGAGCGCCTTTTTATTTTTCTTTCGATTTTAATATTTTCCCCCCTTTGTTTCGCAAAAATACCTGTAAACTAAAAAAAAATTAAGTGGAAACATTGCAATTTCGTTAACTTATCGATGTTTTTACATTGATTTGATCATTCCTAAGCCGTTATTTTTTGTTGTGCAATGGAAAATTTAAAGAAAAAAACATGCAAAAATAAAAAAGGTCGGTTAGCGCAAAAATTGTATTTATTTTTTTGGGATACAAGTACGGCTTTTATGCTTTTATATGATAATTTAAAATATGAATTTAAAATATGTGCCAACATTTCAATTACAATATCTTAGTTTTAGTTTTTAAACTATCTTTGAAAACCTTGATATTCCTTTTCTTTTACAAAAAGCGAGGTATAAATATTGTATGTTGCATACGTCAGATGAAACAAAATTATTAAAAAATACATATTTCCCCTTTTTTTCGATTTTCTAGTATTTTTTTCTTATTTTTAAATACCTGCTTTTGCCTTTTTAACAGTTTTTAATGCCTTATTTTGCCTTTTTATGCAGTTTTTAGTGCCATTTTCAGTTTTTAGTGCCTTTCCGTGCCTTTTTTGCTATTTTATTTTCCCTTTTTTATAGGTTTTTATGTCCTCGAAATCGTTTCCCTTCTTATTACTATGAAAAGATCAGATTTTTATGAAAAAATACTTATCCAATTATTTATCATTTGAAGTGCTTTCAAAAAGTTTCAAGTCAATAGGCCCATTAATTCATGTTTTTTCAAAGTTTCTCCATATAAACATTGAACACTTTCTAGTGTTTTCCATACCTACAAAGCCTAAAACATATTCTTATTATTATTTTTATTATTATATACGCTCATATCTCGATTAGTGGACATCGGATGGGGGTAATTGTAATTGTTGAACCCTAATTCTAGAACCCTAATTGTAGAACTAATTGTAGAATCCAATAAAAAAATAAAAGTGATCAAAGCAAAGAAAAAGTTGAAATACTAAAGAAAATACAGATATTTAAAAATGAAAAACTTTGAAAATGACCGCAATAGTCTTTCTAGTGTTAACCCATTGTTGACCTCGTCGTCAGTTTTTTAGTTTCAAAAAAAAGTTGGAAGGAATACTAAAAAAAAATACAGATATTTAAAAATGAAGAACTTTCAAGATGACCGCAATGATCTTTCTAGTGTTAACCCATCGTTGACCTCGTCTGTTTTTTATTTTCGAAAAATTAAAAACAACGTATCGAATTATTCCTGAGTAAGAGTATTTTCACCAAGTTTGAAGTCAAAAGACGTAAAAGATCATACTTTTTCATACAAACTTTTAATCCTTGCTTTAAGTTTTGATTTTCAAAAAAAATTAGAAATACGAGTTAAATTCATTTTGTGATGTTACCAATTTTGCAGTCAATAGGCCAATTGGTTCAAGGTGTTTTCGTAGTATTGCCGTATACTACCATTAACCTTTGTTTCACTCCGTTAAATTTTGATTTTCGAAAAGTTAAGTTATTTTTTATTTGGAGTATTTTTAAAAAGTTTGAAATCAATACAAAACCTTAACCCATATTTTGACCATTTAGACCCAGAATTTTACAAAATCCCATCTTAGCAGAGGTTCATTTCTCAGCATCTACCTACAGTTTAAATTCCTTATTTGTAGCTTTAGCGGTTTTGAGCTGAGCGATGATCAATCAGTCAGTCAGGACAAATATTTTTATGTATGGAGATATTCGCAAATCAGCAATGTGTAAGAAATCAACTTCGTTGAAAGGATTACGTATTGCAGAATTTGTTGTTGCCCGTAGACTGGTGTCAGCAAGCACCGGACTTGATGTAGGAATATTCAGAACAAAGATTTCATGTTTGCTATTTCCTATTGGATCCATTGAAAGTTGTAGTACGTTGATTCATGTTGGGTAGTTGGATTCATGTTTCATATTTCATTCATATTTTTCATGGATTGGATCCATTGACCGGATCGTTGTACGTTGATTGACTGTAATTGGTTTGATTCATATTTCAGATTGGATCCATTGACCATTGTTGTACGTTGATTGGCTGTAATTGGTTTGATTCATTTTTCATGTTTCACATTGATTCCATATAACATTGTTGAAGAATGTTTGGCTGAGTGAATTCACATGTCTTGTTTTCGATTCAATACTTTGACAATTGTATTATTTAGGTTGATTAACTGGGTTTGGTTGGACTGACTCATGAATCATGCTTCAGATTGGATCCATTGAAAGTTGTAGTGCGTTGATTCATGTTGGGTAGTTGGATTCATGTTTCATATTTTAAATTGGATCCATTGACAATTTTTTTACGTAGATTGAATGTAATTTGATACATGTTTCACATTGTTTCCATATAACATTGTTGTAAGATGTTTGGTTGTAGTTGAGTGAATTCATTCGTCATGTTTTCGATTCAATACTTTGACAATTGTAGGTATTATTTAGGTTGATTAATAGGGGTTGGTTGGACTGACTCATGAATCATGCGTCAGATTGGATCCATCGAAAGTTGTACGTTGATTCATGTTGGCTGATTGGATAATGTTTCATATGTCAGATTGAATCCATTGACCATTGTTGTAGGATGTTTGACTGTAATTGGTTTGATTCATTTTTCATGTTTCACATTGTTTCCATATAACATTGTCGTCGAATATTTCGCTGTACTTGGACGAATTAATATGTCATGTTTCCGATTAAAGTATCGAATCGGTTGTAACTAGTAGTAGTAGTAGACAGTTGTAGTTGTTAGGTTGATTAACTGTGGTTGGTTGAATATATGTCTGTGTCATGCTTCAGGTTGGAATTATTGAACGTTGTAGTATATTGGTTGGCTGTAGTGCGTTGGACTCATGTTACAATTTCGAAACCATGGTAAACAAATATGGCTAGAAAAGTATATTTTTCTGAAAAAGACATTCACTGCGCTGTTCTGACAGCTTGTTTTCAACTGCCCACAAACTTTTGAAGTAGAAAAATCATTTGTAAAACACTTTTCTATCTTGAAAGCTTTTTTCATAACGCAAAAGACAAACTAAAAAATATGCTATTAGGGTCTTTCAACTTTCTTTCCTGTTCATTGTTTCAAGTCTTTTGACTTTGTAGACCATTGCAAACTACGAACTCAAGTACAAATACACCAAGTCTTATAATAACCCACATCCACAAATTACTTCGTTTGCAGTGAAGCCTTAACACATTCTAGTGATAATTTTGTAATAGTATCTGGTTGAATATTCTCATTGCCAATTGCCATTCAATTACTGCCAAGTCTGCTAAATGTTTAATGCCACAGATATTCACTTTGTTATTGTAGCGCAAATTTCGCTTTGAGCAGTTCATAGCCTCTGTTTAGTGTGGCTGGATTCAAGTGCGCCTGTAAGTATGCAGCGAAATGCTTCTGCCACTTTCAGGCAAATTAACTTCATAGAATCGCTAAATCAATGCGCTTACAACAGTCAAGCGGGGTGAATTGTGCATACTTGTGTTGAGAACACAAACATTATTACATAAACATTCAAATGCGAACATGCTGCGAGATGTCAACAAACTGTGCTGTGCTGTGACATCAGTCAGCCACTTGTGTTGGGTTATAAAATCTGACATTAGCTCATGCGACCAGCAGCCGACAAAACGTGACCTCGTGTGCGCAGAAAACGCAACTTTTCCACGCTCTTATGCCCCTCGCTTCATAGACAACACGTTCGTTGTGTGTTGCCATGCTTGCTGACAAAAATAAATTAATTACGCTTGTCAATGGCGACGCTTTTGCTCTGCTGTAGTTGCTTGGATTTTTGCAGCATTTTGATATTTCGTTAGTTCGAACTGGCACTGCACTTCGCCGTCGTCATTGTCGTCGTGGTCGTGGTCGTGGTCGAGTTGTTGCTGTTGGTTTTTGTGCGGCCGCAAAATTCACGCTGCCTTGACACGAGGCGTCTCGGCCGCGAACTGAGCCGACCTATCGAATGAACTGCGAGAGAGCAAACAACGTGACAGCATCCTTTGCATTCGGCATGCGAGCATTGGACAATAAATATTTTATTTGCATGTATTTGTGTGTCTTAATGAGTGTCTGTACGCTTTTTAGCTTACATATAGTATGGTTGAATTTTGCGGCGAAATGTTGCATGGCCATAACAGTTTGGGTGTTGTCGTAGGTACTACACAGAAATTTTCTTAACGCGCAACACAATGACAGTCGTTGTGAGAATCAACGAACGAACAACAATCGAGTGTAATGCAACATTTCGGACATGTTGCCAATGTCAAGTTCGTCAACATGTTGATAGGTAAAAAATCATTGAAGCAGCTGAAGCATGGCCAGTGAGGCATTGTTGCTGGAAAGTATTTGGGTGCAACTTGACGCTGATGCGAGTTTCTAAAACCTATTCTGTTCTTTCAAACTTGTTGATAGATTTTTCAAGTATTTAGCTGCTACTTTCTGTTCTATCGCATACTTCAAGCGCTGCTCCAAGTGCGCCTTGTACTCGTTTTTAACCCTTTCGACCCCGAAATTTACCCTGTGTCTTGATATTATTTTTTGGTATTTAAATAATGAAACACTTGGCTAAGAATTTTGCAAACGACATTTGAAGTCGCCACGTCTCTGTGTTAAAGTTCTAGAACTAGTTTTGTTTTGGACAATTTTAGCTTAAAATGGGTTAAATAAATTGTGTATTAATATTGTTTAATTACAGAAAACTTATTTAATATTTATGGAAAAATACAAAATTATCATTTTTTTATTTTATTTAAACATTATTAGAGAAACTGAGTTTTGATCAAACGCGCCCAATACGTAGACTTCAATTAGAACACAAACTTTCCCTGATATTGCTGCAAATTATTGGAAATTATTGTGGTGATAACAGCAACAATTTTGTAATTTTCTTTGAATTCACTTCTAAAAATATTAATTTCTTGGTGCCTACTTAAATTAAGGTATCATGGCACGTTAGAAAGGGGAATTTTTAATGACTAACAAAATTATTTATTTTTTAGCTCCTTTATTATCAATCTTTTTGAAAATTTTGTTGAAGGTTTAAGGAACACAAAAAAATTGATAATAAATGAGTTGAATGATTTTGTAAATCATTAAAAATTCAGCTTTCCAACGTGCCATGATACCTTAGACTCATAAATCAATCATAGCTTTTGCTATAAGATGACAAATAGGTGAAATTGCTCTCCGGCAACTTTGGGGTCGAAAGGGTTCAACAAAGTATTAACCAATACAACGTTGTCTCAGAAGCTGCTAATTATTACAATAACCATTAAATATTACAGCTGTTCATATTACAAGTACACAAATAACACCAACTATTTATTAAACACCCAATTCAATTCAGTTAGCCAGGATTCGTAGCTTTGTTTCGCATTTATGTGGTTATTAAAAACGATTATGAATCATGTCTTGAATATCATAAAATTTGGACATGAGCAGATTATTTCTTTTTGAAGCATTTGAACATTGCCATAAAACCCTTGTCCTTGATCGGTTCCACTGGTCTAGGTGGCTTTGGCTTTTGGCATTCACAGACATGACTTGGTACTGGTACTGCCATCGATGTTCTGGGATCCTCACTCACAATAACTTCTTCCGGTTGTGCTGATGGTGCTTTCAATTGTTCATGTACGACTGAGGCCCTTAGAGCTGCGACGGCTTGAGCCAGCGCTTGCCTTGCTTCTTGGGCTTCAATAATATCCTTTCGTACGACTTTTGGTCGGGGTTCAGGCATTGATCGGGGATGCTTTGGAGGACTATTGCAAAAATGAAAATATAAAAAATTCAATTAATACATTTTCTCAATTTATTTTCAATTTAGCTCTAAATTGAACTTAATTTGTCATATAAAAATCTCAATTAAGCTGATTGCAATTAGCGCTAAATTGGCCATAAATTGAGCTCGATTCGTCATGCAACCCTGTGTTATGCTGTTATCGATAAACAAATTCATTCAAAATTGAAGGAGCCAAAACAAAAACAAGAAATTGACAGCTGCGAAAGACTTTTGTGAACATTTGGATGCTTGGAAATTTCGTTTAAAAATTGTGTGCATCAGTAGGAATGTTGAAGAAATAATACTAAATGTTGAATTAATATTTCTTTTGTTCACACAAAACAGATTACTCAATTAAGAACTAAATTGCCTCAATTCAAATGGCTGTCTGAAAAAGACATTAGACCTAATCTTGTTAACAGAGAAAAACCTCTCTTTCGTCCAGACAAAAATATGTGCGATAACATTTTCGATAACTGAGGTGTGTGAACAGAAAAACAGATTAACTCAATTTAGCTACCAAATTGAGGTGTGTGAATACAAAAGCAAAAAACTCAATTAGGCACTAAATTACCTCAATTTGTATGGCTGTCTGAAAAGGACATTAGACCTAATGTTTTTAACAGAGAAAACCGTTTCTTTCGTCCAGACAATAACATGTTCGATAACATTTTCGATAACAGCTAATTTGAGTTGTGTGAACAGCAAAACAGATTAACTTAATTAAGAACTGAATTGCCTCAATTCAAGTGGCTGTCTGAACAGCACATTAGACGTGTAAATTATTGATGTTATTTGCATAGTTAGATAACCCTCGCCTGTTGAATTACATACCGTTTTGCTCTTTGATCATAGTCAACGCACACCTTTCGAAATAGATTTGCCAGATACATGAGGGCGGGAATCAACGGTAGCAGCGTGAGTATGATTATAAATCCCCCAACCCAGACGCCGTTCTGCAAGATAGCAAAGACATTTCATCTGATGAGTGATAATTGATAGTTGACATTATTTACAATCGGATGCGATATGCAGCTACACTGCTGGAATGCCAGTTTTTCGAAACCCGATCCCACAAATCCACATTTGCCGATTTTGTTCTCCAACGCATCCACAATATGTCTCATATACCCATCAACGTGTTTCTTGTACGCGTCCTTCAGCAAATTATTCATCGATTCGCTATTGTCTCTGAAGGTGCTGCGATAGAACTTGAAGACTTTGTCCAGGTCGGTTAGATACTCGCCAGTGTCGTTGTCTACGCCCTTCGGAAAGTAGTTCAGGATTTGCGTGCACATGCGTTCGATTTTGTTGGCCATCGGCATCATTTTGCCCTCAATGTGATCGTTTAGTACGCGCTTTTGGAAAAATTCGACTGTACAATTGGCTCGGTCCGCTATGTGCACGCCCCACGGCATAACCTTGTCCGACATGGATCTGAGACGATTTTCTTTAAGATAGTTTGTTACATGATCGGCAGCATTTTTCAGATAGTCCAAATGTATTTGTCGCTTTATGGCGCGACAGACGTCGCCGTGATTGAAGCCGGACGCGCGGTGTGCCACATGACGAATTTCGTCCGGACTAAATGAGCGGGGCACATTTTTCACCTTAACATTCTTAACTTTATTCAGCGCATTATCGACCATTCGATTTACCATATCGGCGTTCTTTAGATCGGGTGCACTTGTAAGCCCGAGTCTCAGCATAACTTTGAATACAGTTTCATGGTCTTTGCAGGTGTGGAAAATGGTAGCGGGCGCAGACGCTTTGCTCTGTGTCTCTATGCTGATGAATTCAAAAAACAACAAAATGCTCATCACAAACACTTCCAAAATCGATTGGAAATGTTGCCAACTCACTAATTCACATTACATAATAGATTATGTGTGACGACTCCATAGAAGAAATGCTGAAGAAATATGCGCAGCATGAACGGGAACAGTATCAACAAGATTACAATGACTCTTGAGAAGCACACAAGAAAATTATTAGTTTAATGGTTTTGAAAGCGTTTCTTCGCTGCAAACCAAATTTCACTACTTACATTATTAGAATGCGTCCGCCACTGGCTTTGTTGAAGCCCCACGGTGCATTGGGCTTACGCTTGCCAAAGGTGCCCAATACCAGGCCCACAATTATTAGCACAACCAACTGAAAAAGGTAGACGCTTTGTAAATTTTCACTATATCAGTTATAGTGTATTCATTCTCTGCTATTTGGTTGCCATATCGTCGTATGAGAAAACGATTGTCGTATGTGCCACTAAATTCAATGGAACATACAACATTCGTTTTCTGCGGCGACGATATGGCGAAATGCCACTTTGTGAACGTTTGCAGGCTTTATGTAAAAATTTAAATAAATAAAAATTAAATTAAAAAATATATAAAAAAAATAAAGAAATAAATAATATATAATAATAATAAATAAAGAAAAATATAATAAAAAATAAATAAAAATAATAACTAAATAAAAATAAATTTGTTTGTTGGTCCTTGGAATAGTTTAAAGTTTTAGGAATAATACAAAATTGATAAACTAAATATTTAAGTTTTAATTAGAGAAATAAGCACTTTTTTGAATGAATTTGAATTGAATTGAATTTGAATTGAATTGCATTCGAATTAAGTTTGAATTGAATTTGTATTGAATTTGAATTTGTTGAATTTTTCAACAGTAAATTATTTTGTTGGTCCTTGGAATAGTTTAAAGTTTTAGGAATAATACAAAATTGATAAACTGAATATTTAAGTTTTAATTAGAGAAATAAGCACTTTTTTGAATGAATTTGAATTGAATTTGAATTGAATTTGAATTGAATTTGAATTGAATTTGAATTGAATTTGAATTGAATTTGAATTGAATTGAATTTGAATTGAATTTGAATTGAATTTGAATTGAATTTGAATTGAATTTGAATTGAATTTGAATTGAATTTGAATTGAATTTGAATTGAATTTGAATTGAATTTGAATTGAATTTGAATTGAATTTGAATTGAATTTGAATTGAATTTGAATTGAATTTGAATTGAATTTGAATTGAATTTGAATTGAATTTGAATTGAATTTGAATTGAATTTGAATTGAATTTGAATTGAATTTGAATTGAATTTGAATTGAATTTGAATTGAATTTGAATTGAATTTGAATTGAATTTGAATTGAATTTGAATTGAATTTGAATTGAATTTGAATTGAATTTGAATTGAATTTGAATTGAATTTGAATTGAATTTGAATTGAATTTGAATTGAATTTGAATTGAATTTGAATTGAATTTGAATTGAATTTGAATTGAATTTGAATTGAATTTGAATTGAATTTGAATTGAATTTGAATTGAATTTGAATTGAATTTGAATTGAATTTGAATTGAATTTGAATTGAATTTGAATTGAATTTGAATTGAATTTGAATTGAATTTGAATTGAATTTGAATTGAATTTGAATTGAATTTGAATTGAATTTGAATTGAATTTGAATTGAATTTGAATTGAATTTGAATTGAATTTGAATTGAATTTGAATTGAATTTGAATTGAATTTGAATTGAATTTGAATTGAATTTGAATTGAATTTGAATTGAATTTGAATTGAATTTGAATTGAATTTGAATTGAATTTGAATTGAATTTGAATTGAATTTGAATTGAATTTGAATTGAATTTGAATTGAATTTGAATTGAATTTGAATTGAATTTGAATTGAATTTGAATTGAATTTGAATTGAATTTGAATGTAATGTTGTTGATATAACCACAGCGAAGAATTGGTTGACAAATTTAAAATTTATTAATTTATTTTCTCCAGTAAAAACCTGTAGCAAAAGAGTTATAGGTATAATTGAAAGGGAAGAGAAGAAAAACTACGCCAATAAGATACAAGCGCTGGCTTCTCGTACCAGAGGCCCTAGGTTCGTTTCCTAGCTCAGGCTGGTTCAAAACACATCTACTTCTGTCGCTATCCACATGAAACAGATTACAATTACAAGAATCGCACAAGTGCGCTCTTGGCACCTCCAAGTGTGAAAGGAAAAAGTGCCAATCGCCGTTTAATTTTGGCGTTAAGCTGTAGCGGCGTTGATCACCAAGTTGTCTGAATTATCTAAGTAACTCTTTCTGCTCATCATTTGCACTGAATTTTTTTTCTTTCTGACAAATTTGGAATCAACGTGTTGCAAATCATGCCGAACCAAAATATTCGTATGTGTGTGTTCAATACGCACCACAATTACTAGCAAAACGTATATATAGCCATACATCCACACATTTTGCGGCAATTGAAATTTGTTGGTTTTGTGTATTTCGTTAAAGCTCGACTGAACGTCATCAACCATTAATGATCCTTGTGCTCTTAGGTCCTTGCCTGCAGTAAATAAATAATGAAACAATTTTTAAATATATTTATTCATGTAAATCAAATAGTTTATGGTTGAATTCTATGGATGATGGAAGGATGGATGGATTTCATCTGAAAGGACGTACATATGAAGAACTGATAGATGAATGGATAACTGGTTGAATGGTTGGCTCTATGGAAGTATGAAAGGATGGATGAATGGACGGATGGGTGGAAAAATGGATATATGGATGGATAGATTCGTGCATAATTGGATAGATCGATGAATAGATGAATGGGTAGATCGATGCATGAATAAATGGATGGATGTATGAATGGATGGATGAATTGATAGATGTATGTACGGATATATAGTTGAGCGGATGGACAAAGGAATCGATAGATGGATAGATGTATGGATAGATCAATGGATGGACGGATAGATGGATGGATGGATGAATGAGTGGACGGATGGAAGGAAAAATGTATAGATGGATTGCATTGGATGGATGGATGAATTAAGAGATGGATGACAAAATAATAGATACAGAGATGGATGGATGGATGAATGGATGAATGGATAGGTAGATGGATTGATGAGTGTATGGATGGGTTATTGCTTAAATGGATGGATGAATGGATGAATTAATGGATGTACGGATGAATGGATAGAAATATGGATGGATATATAGATGGATGGGATGAAGGGATGTATATATGGATGAAAAAATAATGGATAGACAGATGGATGGATGAATGGATAGGTAGATTGATGAATGACTGTATAGGTGGGTTAATGGTTGAATGAATAGATTAACTAATCGATGTACGGATGAATGGATGGAAATATGGATGTATAGATGGTAAATTAGTGAATTGTGAAAAATATGTTTGAAGCGTAATCCATATTGGACAACGAAGCGAAAGTTCTTAGGGATCAACTCCAGGCAACCCTATGCGCACTTGGTGGAACTATTCCAGGTACTTGGACCTGGCGCCTGGATCACAGATTGTTGTGCTCAGCTGTAGTTGGTGAACACTAAAAGTACAGTGAAGTAAGAACGACTTGCTTGAAGGTTTTTATTATCTTATTGCATAATTTGTTCTATGTTTCCATGCCTTTACCCATCTTTTGAATACAAATGAATTAATTAATTAATTTCGTAACATTTCGTCCGTATGGACATTTAAGGATGTTTGAGTTGGCTGAACATTTTAGTTTTAAAAATTTCCTATGGACACATATTTATGTTTGAGTGTGTAATGTGATGGGAATAATGTGAATACTGTGAATAATGGGAACGCGTAAAACGTTTTGACTTTGAAAAAAATTATGTGACGTTTTGAATCACAACACTTACCATATCTAATCAAAAATTTTTTCAAAGATATTATAAGCTTTCTCGATGCAACAGCAGCTTCATTACCCACCGTGTCAGGTATGGTTCGAACGTACAAGCTTCGTTTCGTCATTCGATTCACCAAGTCGTCCATAGCTATAACATTCAGATCCAAAATTTGAAGCTATATGATAAAAAAATAGTATCAAATTTAAATAGAGTTGTATTAAATTATAAAGTTGTATTAAAGTTGTATTGTATTCTATTATTCATTTTACAGAAGATGATGAAATATGCCAACAAACCAAACCAATCTTTTGTGTATCATCAACAAGAAGAACTTTCTGTCTACCTTAACTTTAATTTAAATAAACTTAACTAAAGTTCACCGAATCGCGACTTAATTAATCTAACGTAACCTAACCACCCATGCTAACCTAACTGAATTGAGATTCATTGAAATCATTGAACTAAATGCATCTCAAAGCAAAGCATATGAATACCTTTATCCTCTATTATAATCCTCGCACAACCACTCGAAGTATCATTTATGAAAACCAAATGAATCCAAGAATCTTTACGAAAGATATCTTTGCGTACTTTCTTAAAAATGTAAAGTCCTTTTAGTAGAATACCAATTCAAAAGAACCAAAAACTGAGTATGTCAGTTTACTGCGAATGATCTCCAGTTTAATGTCAATGACAACTTTTGGGTGGGTCTGGACATGAGTGTTTTTGTTGCACAGTGTAATATTGAATTATTATAAAATAAGTATGTTTTATGTCTTTACTTACGTCGTTGTATTTAAGCGTACGCCGCGCTAAGCCTCCTAATCCGGCTTCTTCAATCACTCGCATACCAGTCGGATGCCACATAAGGTACACAGAGGCATTGCGATTGAAAAAACGCAGATCTTAACAATAAATGAAAATTAGTTTTAATCAATATGAGAAAACCAAATCACATACAATCGATTAACATGGCAAACTGGTCGCGCATTTCATACGCATCCTCATGAACTTGATGAATGGCATTGAGAAGAGTTCCAGTTGGATCATTAAAACTTGGCAAAGATTTGGGTTTCTGTTTCATTTGATACTGTCGAAGTATGGCTGAAAGTATACAATTTTATAATAATTTTTATGATTATTATTTTTTTTTTATTGTTTATTATTTATTTTATTTTTGTTGAAAAAAATTCAGATTTTCTAAGAAATGCAAAATCAACTTACACGACGCTTCCCTTACATAGCCAAGAGCAAACTCTTCATAGTTTTTTACGTAGACATGTTCAATTTGTTTGCACACGCCGTTAATCCATTGACTTAGATACATTTCGGAGCCTCCTTTTAGGCTCACCAATAGTAAGCTACTAGTTAGAGCGACCATGATGCCATACCTGCAGTTTCGAAAAATGCTTAAATAAATTCTATTCAGTTTAATGATTCACTAGTCGCAAAAAAGAAAAGACGACATCAGTTCTTCAGGCGAAATCTTTAAGGATTAAGAAGATTTGCCACTAAATCTATATTGCAACGAATTAACTGCAACTGCACAACAAAAGTGTGAGGCATATAATAATAAATTAAATAATAAGCTATGCGAATCAAATCAAAATGGAGTGGTTACACTCTTTCATAAAGACGTTAAAACAATTTGTAGATAAACGCCGGAAAGCATAAAATATGAAACGCCAAGACAACCTAGAGACGAACGTTGGAAAAGCCAGTTCAGATTATTGAAAATTCTTCTCCAAATTCTAAAGTAAAGTGAAGTGAATGCTCATTGAAAATGTTTGTGTGGAGTCTTCTCAGTGCCAGATTAGGGATTTCCTCCTATATTTAGGAGATTCTTGGCCTTTTAGAAGAATTTTTAGGAGAAAGAATTTGCTTAGAAGAAATTGAATTGCTTAGGAGAGATCCTTAGTGGATTTTTGGGAGATTTTGGATAACGAAGTATATCACCGTGCGACAAAAATCCAAACATTTCAAAACACACAAAAAATCGATATACTCGCGAATCTAGGAGCCAAATGCAGTAAAACTGCGTTTTTAGTTTTCCTCTCTGACGTCAGGATTTTTTTTAAATGACTTTGAAATTTCAAGGACATGTTTATTTCAAAAAATTATTTTTTAAAATTGAGCGCATTGTAGAATAGCAATATGGGTATCAAATGAAATAAAAAAATCCTTAGAATCTTAGAAAATTTAATGTTTTGGTGCAAAAGGACGAAGAGGTATTGAAAATGTCCTTTTAAAACTTTATCCTTGAATATACTTGCAAATTTCCAATAATTTTTTGTGAAAAAAATATATCTTAATATATATATGAAATTTGTCCATATCCTATAGAGAGAAGTATGAAAATGTTTGTATCCTAAACTAATAAAGTTAAAAGGACGAAATTCAAGGATGTGGTAGTGTACATATTAGTCCTTAAGATATATATTTTTCAAAATAAACTATTGGAAATTTGCAAGAATATTCAAGGATACAATTTTAAAAGGACAAATTCAATACCTCTTCGTCCTTTTGCACCAAAACATTAAATTTTCTAAGATTCTAACGATTTTTCTCTTTCATTTGATACCCATATTGTTATTCTACAATGCGCTTAATTTTAAAAATAATTTTTTGAAATAAATATGTCCTTGAAATTTCAAAGCCCTTTAAAACAATTCCTGACGTCAGAGAGAAAAACTAAAAACGCAGTTTTACTACATTTGGCCCATAGTTTCGGATGTATACCGATTTTTTTGTGTGTAAAATTTGTTGTCGCACGGTGTAATGTATTGGGAACACTGGCAACAAAACATATTCTCGCAACTATTGTGTTAACAATTTTTAAGCTTAGAAAATGTAAGCTCGTTCTTTCTCGTTCTCACTTATTGCTTTCACAATGAAATCCCGCCAAAAATGGCATTTTTTGTTTAATTCATTTATTATATGTTTGGTTTTTGTTAAGTTTTTATTGTTAAGCTGAAGATGAATAAAAAAATATGCGTAAAAAAAATATATAAATATCTGTTTAATTTGTATGAGCAGTTTAATTCTTTAAAATGACGCAAATTATAAAAAACACTTTTTTTCTTTTCCAGAATTTAAAATAATAGCAAAGGATCCAACTAACTAATTGGAAACATTTGTATGGAAGAATGCATTACAGGAGATACAAGTATAACAATTCTAGTTAATCGGAAAATCTTCTCAGAACCTTAACCCATTAAGCCCTGAGCGTTGCGTTTGCGCAACGTTTGGGAATTTCGCTATATTAAGTAATTCATAAAGACATAAGACTTGAAAATGGGTAGAATTGGATTAGAATTGATCGTTTTAGATTCTGCCATACTCAAATTTCAAAATTATTTAAATATTCATAGGTTTTTTTCGATCCAAAGTCAAAGGTTTTTTTTGGGGAATTTTTTAAATTCAATCAAAAATACTTATTCTTCAAACTGCATTTTACAATGCTAAACTATTTAAAAATAAGTTTTGAAAATTTTTTTTTTTATTTTTTAAACAAAAAATATGCTTTAAGTCTTGTGTTGCGCGAATGCATCGTTGGGCCTAAACACTGCCAATTTTCAAACAACGCAATGCGTGAAAATGTCAAAATCGAAGCAGCTGATATTTTATTGGCGCATTTTATTTTCCGCAAATGTTTGATTTTGTTTATTTGTGTAATGTTTGCGAAAAACATGACAAAAAATAAAACATGGTATGAATTTTTTGCTTGATTTTTTTTCTTGATTAGGTCAATTAATAAGATTGTGTAAAATTTTATGGAAATCGTACAAGCCTTTCTGGGGTCAGGTTTTAATGGGTTAAGTAATCTCAAAGAAGTGAACATATTGGAAACGTTTGTATGGAGGAATCAATGTATCGCAGGAGATATAAGAATTTATTCGTGTATTGATGAAAAACTCTTCTCAAGAGCCTTAAGTAATCTCAAAGAAGCGTAAACATCAGAAGCGTTTGTATCATCTATTCATAAGAGTTTTAATAGAAAATCGAGTCCAGTAGAGAAGACAGGATCGTACTTATTTAAACCAATGTATCACAGGAGACATACGAATTTATTCTTCCATTGATGAACGCCTTAACAAAAAATCGAGTTCAAAGAAAAATCTTTCCAAGAATCTAAAGTAATAGCAAAGAATCAAACACATAAGAAACGTTTCTATGAAGAATCAAATGTATCACCGGGGTCAGAAGAATTTGTTCGTCTATTGATGAACTCTTAGTAAGTAAAGTAATTGCTAAGAATTGTCACATCACATTGCAATCCTTTGTGTATTCATCAGAATTTGAATAAAATATCAAGTCCAACAAGAAATCTTCTCAAAAACCCAAACGCTTCTGTCAAGAATTATCTATTTTTCTACTTACAAGAGCGGAAGTAGCAGAATAAACGCCAATACTGTTAAAATTAATCGGGCAATTCGCTGGAAAGGCCTTTCGCAAGAATTCGGTAAGCAGCAGCCTTTCATTATTAGCGCAATCAAGTAATATAATCTGAAAGAGTATGAAGACAGCAGACGCGTTATACAAATTCCATACGATGGCACATTAGATGTTACCACTTACGATAACAAACCGACCAGCAACATTATAGCCAGCATGATTATTGTTATGCGAAAACGTACCACGAGGGCCATCCAGTTGCCTTGGTCACAACTTTTACTGAAGCCCATACCTCTTCCAAAACCTGAATGATATTGAAACAAAATTAGAGGATTAGTTTGAATAGTTTGCAAAAATCGTTTACCGTTATTTACTATTCCTGTTCCATAGTTATTAAGCATTGTAACCACAATTCCGTGTATTAAGGAGTCGGGTTTGCAATCGGCATCGTCAATATCGCCGTGCGTGTTTGAAGGAAAGGGAGAAAATACCGTTTTCGACATTGTTTGACTATGAACAGCAAACGAATTGGCAAATTTATTGAGTTAAATATTGCCAAATTTCAATGGTAAAATTTTTTTTTACAATATTAAGAAATAAAACAAACATGTATACGTATGTATTTATAAAAATTTCAAAATACAATTTGAAATACAAATACAAATTCGTTGCTATAAAAATCGTTGTAACTACAAGTAAAATGAATGTTCATATCAGTTGTTTTGAGTTTAGCACTGTGCACAGTGTGAAAATTGCAAATGTGCTTGGGGTATGGTTGGTATGGGTATGTGACTTAGAGGGAAAGCCAGGACGAAAAATGAGCCCCTACTTCTTGGCTTCTCGCTTTTCAAACTTTTATAAGAATTGCACTTAACCCATATAGGCCCAGATATATTTTTTTTGTCAATCTTCGAATGAAACATTCATTTTTAGCGTTAAATGAGGTCGGAGAATTCAAATTTTGGGTAAACGAATTTTCGAACGCTGGGCACCACTTTGCATTTTTTTATGATTGATGTATGCATTGAGTTGTTACTAAATAAATAACTAACCATTGAGCAGTACCATAAATTCACAGTTTATTTCATATTTTTTTCTAAATGATATGGTTCAAAACAATGAGTGTGAAGTGCAACGTCGCACAGTGGCTCAATTTGTCATTTCAGGTTGCAAAATTAATAACTTCTGAACGAATAGAGATAATTGGAAATTTTTCTGTTGATTAGAAATTCATCAGGCTATTGTATTCCAAAAAATAAACTCAATCGAGGTACAGGGTGCTACGTAATACTTTGTCAAAGTTCGGCTTACTGTAAATAAGAATAATGCGAGCAACAATGATAAGTTTTAGTTGCAAAATTAATGAAAATTCATTAACAAAGATGAAAAGTAATACGAAGTTTAAGAAATAAGCTGAAAGAGTCAAATTTAAAGATGAAAATTAATAAATTTCGCTTTCAAAATTGAAACCAGAATTCGAAAAATTTACATAAAAAGTCAAGTTTTCTTTGGACAAAACCAATGCTAAAGTTTTATTATGACTATATTTGATGGGTAGCACATTGGGTGGGGTGGGAATACTGTTTTTTATCCTTTTAACACGACCCGGGCTTGCTGGTAAAACTGCTTCCACTATAACGCCTTTCATTTTCTCCTGATCCTTATTTTATTTTATGATCAAAGCTTCTGACAGGTGGGTGGTAGTTATTGTTTCTGTTGCCTCCATAAGCTTCCTTTTTTTAGTGAATGACGCACAGTCCCGAATTTACTTTTTCGGCCTTTCTATTGCCGCCTTTGATGTCGATTATTGGTCATCGCTTATGCTACATGCATCTTCTGCATTGAAGTCAATTGTTTTTTCCAACTACTCCTCATTATTATGGACCAAATTGAATTTGGTACGGTTTGCCGCAATCCATTTCAACTTCATAGTGCGATAAGTCCTGGATATCTTCTCTTTAGTCGTAGATATGTTGGCTGCAGGTAAACTTCCTTCGACGTAACCAATTTCTTTAGTGACAGCCAGAACGAACTTCTCCTCTGTCTTCGAAATAGTAAATATTTCAAACAACTTCGAATTTTTCAAAAACTTCTTTGTGCTTCTTCTTGGGTTTAGTTGCAGTGGCGGAGTTGAAGTTATGTTTAGTACAAAAATTAAATTCGAAACTAACTTCACTTACTCCAAACTCCTTTATTTATAAGTAGGATTTGCATATGCATTCAAATAGCAGGTACTAAGCTTCTAGTACTAGCAGGTACCTAAACAGTTGTTAGGTTTTCCCGCGTTGTGGGATTTTTGAACAGCCCAGACACATAAGTGTGCACATATGACAGTGTACATAGATACTTATAAGTCAGCTTTTTGTTTTTCAATCACTAATTGTTTCATTGGCGCGGTTCAACTCAAAGACTAATGTCGACTGACTGAGTTTTGGTCAAATTAAAAAAAAAATTTTGTGTCAAACACAGTGTTAGTATTTTATTAAAAACAAAAACATTACATCAAACGATACATGATAGCTGATGGCCGGAAGTGAAAGCCAACTTGTTTTTCGTACGTACGAACTGCGCATCCAGCAAAAGTACTCTTTACTTCGAGCTTACAGCAATATACGCCAAAAAAAAAGTCGACTTAATATGGAGTTGCAAGCTTGTATCACATCTTAAATGAAGCCAAAATCCAAATTTCCATACCCTGGCAACGATTATAATAGCGTGTAATTGATTCACTATTAAAATCTTGACGAACTTGTTCGAACGCACGCACCCGAAAGCACAAAATTGCGCGAGGTGGCCACAGAAAAATCACTGTAGAATCCAGTCGGGCAAAATCGGGCCCCCGATCTCTTCAGGGGAGTACTCACAGAAGACTAGTGAATAATTTTCCCAATGACGGAACTGTGGCAAGTATGGCCTTTTTTTAAAGTCTATCGAAAGTTCAAAAAGAGTGATAAAAACATAGAGTGAGTGAGTGCCTATGAAAAGACAACAACAACAACCAACTTTTTTTTCTATATTTAATTATTTACTACAAACGCCTTCTTTTACGATGCTGGTGCAAAAAGTTTCAATTAATTTGCTCCTTTCCGTATTTTAAAACTTCAGCTTTGCCGAAAAAGTGAAAATTGTTGATATTATTTCACACTCTAAAAACTGCTCAACTTTGACGGGCTCTAGAAGCAAAACTATTTGTCCAATTTTGTTCAGGTTTTCGGATTTCTTAGGTCCAAGCATTTATTTATCGGAAAAGTATAACAGTTTCCCCCAAATCGAACATGACAAAATTTACTTTTGCAACCTACGTCGACAGAATCAGCCACTGTGCGTCGTGCATCTCGTACACAAATACGGACTAGGTTTATGGCAAGCCTTGCATTTCCATTTCTTATTGTTTTCTGTTTTTATAATAGGATGCTGCCCTCTTGTTCGGGGGGAAGGTTTTTTTGTTGAACCTTCTTTGAAGATCCTGATGGAACCTCAAATAAACTCACTTCGTCGCTATCACTAGATGATTCTCCTTCATCGGGGTCATTATGAGGGAGTAAGCAACCTCCGCCTGAAAGTCTTTTTGATGAAGAATATTTTTCTTATGATAACGACGATTGAAGCAGTCAAGTGAATTTAAACAAATATAAATAATGGCCAATAAGTAGCACTTCTTAGATCGAATATCAATATAATAGTTCTACGCAGCATTGCCATAATCCACCCCACCCATCAATCTGCTATAATTTTTCAACAGTTGCGGTTGGTTATAGTTGACAAAGCGACCAGGTTCAACAATTTTCCCAGCATTATTTGTTTTCTGTTTCTTCCATCTTTTTGTAGGTACTGTTTGTAAGATTTGGTCGAAGTTCGTTGCAACCGTGACTTCGCTGTTGTCCTGCCAACGACAAATAAAAATCGTATTACGGTAGTCAAATTGGAAATCATGAACATGTTCACTTTGAAACTGTTGCTGCGACAAAAATATTTCAAGTAAAATCGTTTGATTTGAATATAAAAGAAATAGTAACTAGCGCCCAGCGTTCGATTAATCAAACACCTGACTATAAATATATTTTCTGACTATAATATTGATTTTATGTGAAAAGTGTAAATATGTTTTTAAGAGTTTGATCAATTTATAACAAGACTGCATAGTTACTTTTTTAAATGTTATTGTTTTATATGTTTTTCAATACTTTTAAAATTATGTCAAAAATTACCTTTGCCTGGGGAATTCCTACATCAGGAAAGTGGTGTGAGAAATGGATATATTTATTTCTTATTATACAAAATACATCATACCATCATATCATGCAAAAAGTTCGCGTTTAACCCTTTCCTTCCCATGGTAGCCATATGGCTACCAAATTCCAATTTGGAATTTCGATTTATAATTTTCGATTTTTCCCCATTCTATGAATTTTGTCGCTTAAAAGAAACATTGTTCTGAGCTTTTTCAGCAAAATATGTAGTTTGTTTTTTTTGGGAACATTGAAAATTGTTAACATTTGTGCAACGGCTCCCGCTCGACAGGGCAGCAGAATTAAATGCCAAAAATGTAATATTGCTCTATGTTTAACAAAGGATACCAAATAACTCTAAAATTCTAACAAATAACTCTAAAAACTTGTAAATAAAGGGAAATTTTGCTTTCATATAAAATATGTTGTAATTTTCCTTCATAAAAGCCCAGTGTAGTCCAGTGTAATATGGCTACCACCCCTCGCACCACCCCCTGGAAAGTCGAAACCATTTTAAATATGATGCAAAATACTTTTAAATACTACTCTCGTTTCAAATAACCAACTTCCAATTTGTTTCTATGGCTATTCCATAATTCGGGAAGGAAAGGGTTAAAACAGAACAGCCCAAAAAAATTGATGGAAAAGCTAAAATTTACTGTTCGATTAATCGAACATTGGGCCGATATGGGTTGATTAGAAAATCCGAGCTCTTCGTGTAAACTTCCCAGTTCTCTCACCCCTCTTTCAGATTCTGATACAGGAAAGAATCCTTAAATATATTTTTCGCGTAAGTCTTTCAACGTTCTTCTAACGACAAATTTGCATCATATTGGCTCCATGAAAATTCCATGAACTGTAAAAAATATTCCAATATACACAATAATATTTTTACATATATTATAAAAGGAAGTTTTTCATTGCAACGAATATTCAGCACAAGTATCGTGACTTGGCTCATCTGAGAGCGGCCGACTTGCCACACTTTAACACAACACCACGCAACCACTTCACCGCAGTCAGGTTAACCAAACCTACAGACTCTAATTCAGATATGTGCGCCAGGAGCTGTTCATCTAGGAAGTCAACTCACACAAGTCAATGTAGCACAATCATTTCTTCTAAATGCCACATTTGAATTGTAAATTTCGTTACGCGTCAATTGCATTTCGACGAAAAGTCTGCCTGAATAGTCGGGCAAAATATATTTAAATAGCATTATGGCCGGCCAAGCCGAATGGCTGCCGGCAAGCGAATGTGTGCGTGTGAGGGAATGACTGCGCATTCGAGAAAAGGTGCGGCCGCTTTTCGCACTGCTGCGCGTGAACATCGGTTCGGCGCACACCTTTTTCCAGTAAAAGTAATTCGACTTTTTGGCATTTTAACTGCTTTATATTTATCGCCATCAGCTTAAGGCTTGTGTGCATGTGCATGTGTGTGTGTGAGTAGGAGTTCGAGCATGTTGGTGTAAATTTATGTGTGTATTGAACTGAGTTTGAGTGTGTGGAGGCAGCAATTGGGATGTAAAGAGTTGGAAAACTGATTTGTCATGCTAATTTGACAGAATTTTGCCAGCGAGTGGCCCCTGCCACTAGTCGACTCGACTATTCTCGACTATTGACGACTGAAAGGGAGCTCTTTGCAGTGGCATTTGTATTGGTTTCCGGTAGTGTCCGACGGAATATTCGGTTTCGGTTCGGCCCAAAAAAGTGGTTTCGGTTCCGGTTTCAGTTTCGGCCAAAAACTGCTCGAACGGCCGAAACCGAAACATTCTAGAATATTTTTTACATTTTATTGTGTAGCGAGTGAACAGCTCGAGCAGATATATACTGAAAGGATGAGAAGGAGAATTTAGATGCCACCAATGTAAATAAACTTATTTTTTTAAATATAAAATATTAAATTATTTCATTTTTAATATTAGCGAGTAAGGTACGAAAGGGTGATTTTTTTATGTTTATGTTTTTAAAATATGAATGAATTGTTTTTATTAATAAGTATTTATTTATTTATGTTATGTTTTTTTCTTTATTTACCTAAAGTAAAATTCGTTTTGTGATTTTGATGCTTGATGTGGTGATCTTTATTTCAACTAGAAATTGGTTCGGTTTCGGCCGAATATTAAAAAAAAACCGAAATTCGGGTTCGGTTTCGGCCCAAAAAAATTGTTTCGGTCGGACACTAGTTTCCGGCAACTAAATGTATGTGTTTGAAAATGAATGTCAAAGTAATGATGCATTAAAAAAGTTGTTGCAGAATGTGCAAAAATTGAAAATTTTATCAATTTATTCTCATATTATATATTTATGTTCATTTTACGAAGAATGATACCTGACGAAATGGCAAAGTACACTAATATTTTTACATTTAAATGTCATATCTTTTTTTTGCTACCTGATCACTCTTTACTTAAACGCTGTGGGGTGCATCTTTTATAAAAACTTTCATTTTCATTTAATTTCATTTTCTTTTTTCACGAAGAAATGCTTAACAAGAGAAATTATTGGGGTCTGTGCTGCACTTGAACCCTCGAAGGGAATTTTTTGGATAGCTGTGCACCAACTGGTTAAATTTTTTAGGGTGTCCTTGAGGTCTATGCGATCTTTATGCGACTTTATACGATGCCATTTGCCTGCACTTGAACTCAACAAAATTTATATAAATGCATTTTTCTCATAAAAAACTTTAGTATGTATGGGAACAGACTTGAAGGTTGGACTTTCAGGATACATACATATTGAAAAAATACTAAAAAAAAAATTAATTGAAACAAATTAATTACTTAAAATAATTCGTATTACAGCTGTAAAACAATTTCTTGATTTTCCCAGAATTTCTGTAAACTTTGAACTTATTGAGATGCAATTTGCACCCATAACCTCATCGAATATGGACTTTTGAGTTGAACTTTCGTATTGAAGTTTAGGGCGACGCCAATGTGTATGTGTTCACCTCATTAATTATGGCTTTGCGTCAGCATTACTGCCCTGTAGCCGCTAAAATGTCCTGGATAAGGCCAGCACTTTAGTTAGTAGCGATCGCATGTAACTTGTTGCCTCGCTCACTTTCTTGACGTCACAAATGCCAGAATTTCATACAATCACACACACAGCTGTGTATATAAACAATTGTATTCATGTATGTGTGTGAAAAAGAACACAGTAAATCACAAGCATACATATGGATGCGAAGTAGAAATAAAATCTCACTCGGCACTGTCATAAAACAGCCACTCAAGTGTGCACTCATACGCCATTTGAGCTTCAGTGCTTTACAATACTGTGCTGCCCCCAAGCAAGTGGCCGTGTATACGTGTATGTGTGTGTGTATGTGTGTGTGAAACATTGCCGTTCAACAGCGCCACTAAGAGCCGCACACTGCTTCAAGTGCGCGCAAGGACTATAAAACACAATGCCAACAAAAATACGAGTGCGACAAGTAAAAGCATAAACAATTTCACTTTTCTGCTATTTGCAAGTCAGAACATTTTTTGGTATAGTAGATACTAAACGTAGAATATGCGTTGCAAGACGTTGCAACAAATTTGGCTACAGAAATCGTAGAAAGTGAGTATGGAAGTGCGGCAACAGTATGTTTAGTAAATATGAAAAGTGCATTCATTGTGTTTGGAGCAGTTGTAGCCATCTTAGAATAGTCACATAGTCTTTTTTTACTTTTGTTTTATTGCAGTGCTCTGATTTTCTAACTGATGTTTGTATTTTTCGTTTTGCTTATAACATTAAATGAAAATGAAATGAAAAAACGCAAATGTTTCCGTTGGTTCAGACAAATTAAATAAGTGAATTTAAGTTTCGCCTTTAGGCTGAAAAGTGCTCGAAGCAAGTCTCTACATTGCAAGGGGAAATTAAATCAAAACTCCTTTCCATGCGTTTATTCTTTAAATATTTTTTTCCCACAACTTTTTTGTTCCTTACAACAATTTCTAAAAAACAATATCCCCTACCATTAGCCAACATTCAGCTTCGATAGCCAACTGAAATTGCTAGAGCCATCAACAGCAGCAGTCACGATGTGTCAACACATCTTAATTAAGCCCGAAAATTCAATTGCTTTATAATAAAACCCACAACTAAGCTCCCTATGCACATAAAAAACGCAACCCAAAATAACAGCCTTAATATAATAATAGCAAAAGAAGAGTTGAAAACTGAACAACACTGAATTTGAAATCCATTCCGGCCATGCTTACGAATTCGCAAATAAATCGCAAGTAATATAAACAGAATGTGAAACTTGAGCAACATATACAACAAACCGCGGTCGCTACTAGGGGCGTTGATGCTAAACAGTGATGCAAATTTATTCATTTGAGTCTACGGGGCGTATGAGTGATTCCATATTGATCCAATATGAAAATATTTGAGTTCAACTTGAAAATCAGTTCGCTCGACGCTATAAGAGTCAGTATTCAGTCAGTCAGGATTTTGCAAAAAGGTGAAAGAGATTGGTCACGTTTGAGTCTGCGGGGCGTATGAGTAACTCAATACTGACTAATTTTGAAAATGTTTAGTCTAACTTTGCAACTCATTTCGTTCAGCCTTGCAGAAATCAGAGGGAACTTGCATAAAGTTGAAAAATATCATCCACGGTTGAGTCTACGGGGCGTATGAGTAATTCAATATTGACCTGTTATGAAAATTGTTTGGTTTTACTTGCAACTTGGTTTAGTCAACCTTATAAAAGTCAATGGGATCTTGCAAAAGGGTGCACAATATCATCCACGGTTGAGTCTACGGGGCGTATGAGTGACTCAATATTGATCCATTATAAAAATTTGGTGGTTCAACTTGCAACTCAGTTTGGCCAATCCTATAAAAGTCAGTGGGATCTTGCAAAAAGGTGAAAAATATCATCCACGGTTGAGTCTGCGGGGCGTATGAGTGAGTCAATATTTATTTATTTCTTTATTGATTTATTTTTTTGTTTATTTATTTATTATTTATTTATTTATTTATTATTTATTTATTTATTTATTTATTTATTTATTTATTTATTTATTTATTTTTTTATTTATTTATTTATTTATTTATTAATTAATTAATTTTTTATTTATTAATTTATTTATTTATATATGTAATTCAGTCAGACAAAATATATATTTTTAACAGACCATCGATAAGAACAAGAATATTACAAAATAATATAGTTCAATTAAAAAGTTCAACAATAATTTTTAAGACTATTACTATTGATCCAGTATGAAAATTTTGTGGTTTTACTTGCAACTCAGTTTGGCCAACTCTATAAAAGTCAGTGGGATCTTGCAAAAATGTAAAAAATATCATCCACGGTTGAGTCTACGGGGCGTATGAGTGACTCAATATTGATCTATTACGAACATTTTGTGGTTTTACGTAGACGGTTGAGTCTACGGAACGTTTGAAGAAGTTAGGTGCACCTCTGGCAGTATGTGACAAATTATTATGTCTGTACTTTCTAGTTACTGAGTGCTTTAAAAGCTATACTAGACTCTGGTTAGATGAACTTTGCCCCTGTTTGACTTGTCATTACCGGCCACAGCTTTATGACTAGTTGACTTTTGCTCTCACAACATTCTTGACTATATATAGGAGGATATAGCTACTTGATGGTTTGAGAAAGAGGCAAGAATCTCACAGAAGTTTGACTTTAAATCTTTGTTCAAAAATATGTCCGATTTCTTAGCTCTAAGATTGTACCCCTCGTAGCTACTTAGGCAAACCAATGAAAATTGCTGCCGTAGGACGGACGGCAGCCAAAAAGACTCGTCTAGACCTGCACCAAATTTCCACTCATTGTTGCCAGCCGTAGCAACTGTAGTTTTGTTGTTGATTCTCGCATTTTTGGCATTTTAATCACACTGTTTTTGTGGACTTTGTTTTTGTAGATGGCATGAAATAAAGTCAGGTTGGTTTTTCCAGTATTTGCTTTTTGCGTGTCAAATTTTCCATGGCCTACGCAGACACCAGCCGCCGCTGGTGCTGCCCCACCAATCATTGTCGACCGCAGGCGCAGACGCAAAAGAAAAAGTCAAGACGCAAGACGAAGCATTCGGCTTTCGTGCATGTCAACACAATACGGGCGCCACTAACCGGCTGCCATTGTTGTCGGACTTGGCATTGTCTTGGCATCCGTCTGCAGCCGCATGCCGCTCGCCGCCACTCGACATCAACACATGCGGCAGCTGTGCGGATTAAGAATTTAATCCTTTTACAACGCTTTCGTCGCTGAGCTTCAAAAGCGGCAGCAACAACAACGGCAGCAGCGACAACACTTGGTTGGTCCGCGCTCTGCGCTTAATACCAACTTGACTGCCAATTGTTTTTGTTTCCGCTTAAAGCAATTCGTTTTCCTGCAGCCCTTTGTATTTTATTTCGGTTTATATTGCCTTTTTGTTTATTGTTGTTGTTGTTGTTGTTGTTGTGCGCGTCACAGTAGAGCACTTAACTAGGCAGCAGTGAGACACACACACACACACACACGCGCGCGCAGTCGAGCCGAAAGTTTTGTTTGTAATTAAAATCCGCAAATTTATTAAAATGAGCTTTGCGTTGTGATTGTTTTGAATTGGGTGGCGTAGTGACAGTTGCGGTTGTTGTTATTGTTGTTGTTGACGTTGAGTTGGTTTTTGGCGCATCAGTTGCCCAAATGTGGTTTCCGTTTGCCGACTAGGAAGAAATAAAGAAATGGGAATTGACAACAGATCGTATTTTTTTTGTTGAATTTGCAAGTTTTACCTTATAGAGGGTGACCCTATTTGGGATTTCTATATTGGAAACATTACAATAGAGGTTGCTATCATTAAAGAAAACTGCTTTAGGAGAACTTTTCTTAAAATTCAATAGCAAAAATTCAAATGAACAGCAAAACATTGACTCGAATGACAAGTTGAATGCGACTAAATTCAGCAACTTTACAAAATATTCTTAACTCAGTGTCAGACGTGTCCCTTTGGCTTTGTTTTAGACTTTTATGAAAACGTTTTGAACTCACTTATTGTCCTAAGCGGCTTAAGTGAGATGTCATCATTGTCAGTTGTGCTGCCTTCATACCGATTAGCATCAAAGTCTAAGTGATTTTCATCAATTTGTGAAAACTTGACAAAGCGAAAAGTCTTCGAGCACAACTCAGCAGCGATTACAACAAAAGACCAAAATGTCAGGTGGCAACAAATGTGCGACGCAAGGATTTTGATGCTCAACGACACAACAAAGCAATTGGCTATATTTAGCATTTGCTTCCAGAGACAACAATAGGTAAATATTTACTTACATACATACAAATGTGTGTATCGTTTTTTGGTGTATGCTTTGTTTTTGTACGCTGCACAGCGGTCTTAGGATACATAGACTTTCAATAGGAACTTGTAACGACTTATATTTGTAGTGGTTCTTATAAAAGGATAAATATGGGATGGCTCAGAATTGCTAGAAGTTTCGATTTGGTCATATTATATTGTATGTCTAACTTTCTATTAGTTTTTCTGTACGTCCGTTTGTCCATTCGTACTTTCAATTGATCGATCTCATTCAACTGACTGCTTCACACAAAAGTTCCTTAAGTAGTAAAATTTTTCTAAGGAAACTTGTGAAAGATGATGCTGGTACTCCCGTTAAAAATTTTGTACTACATAAAGAAGATTGGCTCACTTTTAAGCAGGGTTGCTATATAACAATAATCTTCAAAATAAGAACATTCAGATATGAACCAAAATGATTTTTTTTGATTTTCATTGATTATGCAAATAAAACCAGATGTAACATGCACATTTAATTTACAAAAAACATTAATTAATATGTTTCAATAATTCAATTATATTCTAATTAATTCAATATGTTTCTCAGTAAAATTTTTGGCCTAAAATTTGTCTTTCCCATTTTTATGTTCAAAAGGAGTACTCCGTTACATAGACTTTGAGTTGAAGCTTGAAACGCCTAGTACAAGTAGTAGTTAGCATACAAAAATATATATGCAATGGATCAGAATTTCCAGGAGAATCGATTTAGCCATGTTTGTTTGTGCGCTTAACTGTTTCCTGCTCGTTTGCTGTTCGTTTGTCCTTCAGTCCCTCCAATTGGTTGATATCTTTCAACTGAATGTTTCGCCCTATAATTCCTCAAGTAGTAAAGGAATCGAAATAAAACACGTTAAAGCTGTTGCTGGTATTACCACTTAAAGTTCAAAATTATATAAATATGATAGGCTTGATTTTAATCAGGGTTGTCATATAACCATAATCTGCAAAATAATAAAATTGAGATATGAACCAAACTTATTGGTTAGCTTATAAATTCTGAAAATAAAACTAAATTTAATACGTCTATTTGAACCACAAAAAATTACATTAATTAACCCTATATGTGTTTTAGTCGAATTCTTTGAATAAAATTTGGATTTTTCCAATATTATGTTGTAAAAGAGTGCTGGGTTACATGGACTTTGAGCAGAAGCTTCTATCGCCCACTACGAGTAGTGTTTGGCATAGAAAAGTATATATGCAATGGATCAGAATTATCAGAAAAATCGATTTAGCCATATCTGTTTGTGGACCCAACTGTTTATTGGTTCTTTTGTCTGTCCTTTTGTTCATTCGTCCCTCTAATTGGTCGATGTCTTGCTGAATGCTTTGCCCAATAATCTGAAGTAGTAAAGGAATCGAAATGAAACTCAATAGAGATGCTACTGATACTCCCACTAAGAATTCGTAATCATATGAAATTGATTGGCTCACTTTTAAGTAGGGTTGCCATGCCTTATAAAGAAGAATGATAAGTTCTTTGATCAATATTTTTGAGTATAAAAAAGTGTGGCACGCCCACTTCATTCACAATGAACCTTATTGACTGACCCATTATGTTTCTGTAGGAAATTCTTTGGTTAAAATTAGGCCTTTTCCATTTGGATCACAGAGGTTTCGATCAGCAAAAATTGATTGCTCTGAGTGTTGGATATAAAAAAGTCGTTCGTAACCAACCAAGATAATCTTATTTATGTTTTTTTACACTTTACTGTCAATAGGTAGAACCAGCATTGTAACAACAACAACGGTAAAGAGCAACAAATCATCAAAAATAAATCAAACGAGAGACACACAAGAAAGAAACGCAGCGAAAGCGCAAATCTCAAATGATGAAAAGTGCAAGCAATCGCTTGGCGATAAATCTGCACTGTCAAGGGATATGAAAAGAAGCAAAAAACATTAGAGTCACAAACATTTCATGCGCATTTCATGTAGTTCATTGTGGCAAGAAAGCTCAGGCCTTGTTTGATGTAACGTGCTGGGCTGAGCAAACGAGTAGTAATAACACTGCACTACTAAATACTGAGTAGTGTTGTTTTGTTACGGTTATAAATACGATTTCGATCTGCAAAAAAATCATAAAATTTTTTCAACAAATTGAGGCTCTACTCTAAAGGGTTTGACCTTACCTAAGGTTATTGTGGTTGCCTTTGTATGAGATACACTCGGAGGCCTATCTGACCCGTTGTGATACCACAAATTCTACTCGTTTAAAATGTGCATGCAACACAGTTCATTCAACATGAGAGCGGGAGAAGTATACCTACAGTTTAGGGCCGAATCTGAACTGTGGCTGGGCAGTTTTTCCTTTCATACTTAAAGATTTTGTCATTGCCAAGAGCGCACTTGTTCAATTCTTTTAATTCTCATCTACATACTTCATGTGGATAGCGATAGAAGTAGACGAGTTTTGAACCAGCCCGAACTAGGAATCGAACCAAAGGCCTCTGGCATGGAAAGCCACTGCGCTACCCACTGGACTTCCGAGGCCGGCAAGTCTAAAGCCGAGAAACATAAAAGTGCTGACATATTAATGGAAATCTAAGGTTTCTTCATTTACTTTATCCAAAACAACTTAAACAATTTAATTCAAATGAAAGAAAAATTTAAACATAGAACTTTCTCTTCTTTAAAAAAATTATCATATAAACTGAAAGTATTTAAAAAGTGTATATTTCTCTGATTTTAAATTATATACTCAATTTTCCTGCTTTCAAATACTTTTAAGACATTAAATTATTCTAAAAAATACCCCGAAAAATGGTAACAAAATAAATTAATACAACAAAAAACCTAACAACTTGTGAAACTAAATTTCAAACACTTTTACATTAGCATCAACTGGATCCCTCCGGCTCCTACGACGCACACCAAAGTGGACTCAAGCAGACATAATTACAAAAGCAAATACAACAAGAATATCTGAACTGGCTTCTTGCAATAAACTTTTTGCATGACTGTTCATTCAATGGCAACAATAAAAACAACAAAAGTTCAAGTCCATGCTGCGATAAATGACAACAGCAACAACGACACAAATACAAGCAACACTTGTCGTTTTCCTATTGTGCACTTCCGGCATTTCCGCCAGTTCCGTTTTCCATAAAAACCCAACGAAACGTAATAAAGGAATTACAAATGCTCCAGTGCGAGCAAAACACAACGACGCTCATCGTCGCTGCACACGAAATGCAGTTTGCAATTTTTCGCTGACGTTCAGCGCCGAAGCGATTGCACTGTCAAAGCGTTGCCACAGTGCAGCGAATCGAACGCCAACTTCCGATCGTTGCTATTAATCATCGATTATAAATCTTTCAGATCGTTAGTGCTCATCGCGCCAATAATCATCAGCGCCAACGTTAGCAGCGGCCGACTAACTGTTTCGGGTCAGCTGCCAATAGTTCCGTTGCCTATGGAAAACACAAATTCAATGCGTGGGGGAGTCCTTTTGGCGCGGCAGCTGCATTAATGTGGCAAAAATAATTAAATTTTCACAGTAATGGAAAAAGTTTAGTTTTGCCTTTAAAATTCTGAAAAAATTCAAATTCCTAATGAAACTAAAAGCACTTCAAGTGCAAGTTGCAGTTGACTTTAGGCCAAAACATGGATTTTTAAAAACTAAAAAAAAAAAATTTTTTAAATACCTGCCTGGCTCTCAGTGTAAGCGCTTCAAATATCAAATGTGTTCAAAAACGCGTTGGCCATGTTTCCATTGCTGCGGCGTGTGTTGCAACTGTGGTGCACGTTGTTGCAACAGCAAATCCCTGAACGCTCGCGTAGGCCGTCCTTCATGCAACATGCTGACACCGTTGCACTACTTGCGGCATGTCGTTGTTTTGATAGCGAATAAGGCGAATGATAAATTGTTGTGTTATTATTTTAACGGTGCAGACCTTCAGCGGCTCTAAGACACGGCAAGAGGCCATCAGACAATCGCAGCATTTGTTTGGCTTTCGTTGCAGAAACATAAAATGAAAATTTTCCATAAGAGCTTTTAAAATGCATGCAATGATTTATAGTTTGGAATTTTACTATAAAGCCAAAGTAGTAACAGAAGTTGTAGTAGAATTGGACGCTTTGGCGAAGTGATGCGGGCGCTATATAAAATTTAATTTTAGTGAAAAATTTTACAAAATTAATAAGAATTGATAGAAGGATGTGTATTCTGTAATAATTTTTTTATAAAAAAACAACGAGTTGTAGACCATTAGAAGTCTACTAGAAATAAGAGTGAAATAGTGAACAGGAGAGCCGTTCATGACTACGACTTGCCCAGACATTATCAATGCACAATTTATAGATTTTGGTATTCAAATTTGTTGAGGTTTGATAAAAAAAATTAATGAACTGAAAAATTTAGGAACTGAAGTGAGGTCAAGTGGAATAGCATGTATGTAGTTCAAACTTCAAATAAATGTGAAACAATTCCTACATAACTGCTCAGACTTTGTTCTTAGAGGGTTAAAATGTAAGGCCAACTAGACATAAATTATCTTCCTTAACATTTTTTTTAACTTACTTACGCTGTATGTCCAACCCTCAGGGAAAGTTCCATACAAAATGAATTTTATTATGAGAAAAATTCATAAGTAAAAAACTTAATGAGGTAAAGTTTAAGTAAGTGACATCATATAAAGTCAAAAAAGTGCTCGAAAATTTAAACAATTCCTACTTAACTGGTCAGATCTTGGTCCTAGAGGGCAAAATTATCATAAATTATCTTTCTTAACATTTTTTGAACAAATTTAGAGAGCCTGTACGTCCAACCCTCAGAGAACATACAAAATGAATTTTTTATAAAAAAAAATCCATATATCGAACACTTAAGAAGCTGAAGTGAAAGTAACGGACATCATTTAAAATTCGAAGCTCAAAAAAGTGCTCCAAAAATCATAAATTTGCTAAACAGCTGCTCAAAAATGCTCTCAAAGGTTTCAAATACAGAACGAATCCCATTAATTTGTCGTTTTTAACCTATCCTTTTTTATACTCATCCTGTATTTCCTACACTTAAGACTTTTCTTCCTACAAAATTGTGATTTAATTGAAATATTTAGCCTTCCCAATCACTTTTATGTTGACTGCACAAAGGTCCAATGTAAGGTTGACCTTCACTTGTTTCCTTCTTTTTGTATTTTTACCAAACCTATTTCTATACCATTAATAAAACTTACTCATAAAATTAACGATTTCATTGAAACAAGCTGCCCACAGCTTACAGTTTGTCTCCAAGGATTTTAAATTTGAGAGCAACCTTCATTTATTTTCTTTTCACAGTATTTTTGCTAAACAAACTTACACATAATTTACAACGAATTCAACATGTGTGGGTGTTGCAGTTTACCAACGTTTCGTTGGTGTAAACTTACCTTTTATTCTCAACTTTTAAAGCAGCTAAAGCAGAACTCATAAATTGTATTTAATTGTATTGCAATTTCATATAAACCATTTAGTTTGTAAGAAGAAGGCATATTTCAGAAAGTATTCAGTCAATTTAAATAATTTTTTAATGGTTAATACAAATTTGTATGACTAAAAATACAAAATTCATAAAATTTGCAACTCACTAACAAAATGCTGTCTGTAGCGTGCCAAATAGTGGCACTCATCTTTCGACCATTAAACAAGAAAGCTGCTGCAACAGCTGCGGCAATAGAAATAAACTCCACTTGCCATAGCCGCAATGTTGGCGAAACCTTGACGGCAACATCTATGAAAATGCTGATTTATGATATGAGAAAGCGAATCTATGCATTAAGCAAACATTTTCAATTAGTTGCACTTTGCGAATTTCATGGCTTTGGCTGGGCAACAGGAGGCACTTGTTGTGATTTGAGATGCGCTATGAATATAATATTGCATTATTTTAGATTAGATTGGAAGATGGTTTAAGGGTGTCGTTTTGAAATTTTCAATGCATGAAAGAAAAAATTATTTCCAGGGCTTTAGCTCTCCAATACTTTGCAACTATTGCATTGTGTTTGGGTTCAATTCAAATCTACTTCAAATGTGTTGCAAGAATTCAAGTAGATCTTTAGAGCATAAGTATTCAATAAGTACAATAAGTATGTGCAAATAAATTATCTTTGAATACAAAACGAAGACTTTTAGTTAAGTCAAGTCATGAAAACTTGCTCAACATTTTACCTTGAATCAGTCATCAGCGGCTACTTCAAAAACATTCTTCCTTGACTTTCTACAACTGAAAAGACCCATTGAAATGTGTTTGCCATCAGTTCAAATCATATCCTTTTGCCAAATTGCACAATTGCTGGCAAAAGGCAACAGTCCCACTTGATTAATCTGTACGTGTCAGTGTCACTTTTCGCTGTGCTGAGCTGAATTGCATTCAATGCGTGTGACATCTTGCAGCTGGTCTGCATTGCAACATCAAAAACCCCAATGCAATCGAAATGCTCTTTACCCGAGCTACCCAACAACACAGCCCATCACAAACGCAATAATCATATAGCCGTACAATCGAACACAACCATAATTTGTGCAATTTGAGTGTGAATGCTCCGGAGTGCCCACATCATAAGAGATGAACCGTCAGACAGTCCGAAAAGCCAAACAGGCAGACAATGCCGGTTCGGTTCAGTACAGTTGCAGTCATTTTTGCTGCAATGTCGCTTTGTAGATTTGCTGCTTGGCATGTTGCCGAGTGCTGCGTAATCGCCTGTCGGACATCGGCAATAACGTAATTTAAGCTGCTGATGACTACGGTGAAACGAACGACTGAGGACTTGAGGACTTGAGCGCAACTGTTGTAGTGGTAGTCATCAGCAAATAAAATTGCTGGCAATCGAACCCATAATTTGTAACTTTAAGGTATCATGGCACGTGGTTAGAAAGGGGAATTTTTAATGATTTAAAAAATTATTAATTTTTCAGCTCCTTTATTATCAATCTTTTTGAAATATATTGAAGGTTTAACACTCCGATGCCCAACAAGGTCCGTAGGGACCTATGGCGTTTTAAAAGATGCGGCATTTCAATACGGGGGGAGTGATGAGCTTGAGACTTTATGACTTCTATAAATGGAATGTTTAGAAGCTGTTAAAATAGATTTCGGCACGATTGCATGTATTTTATGACCATATTTATCGCATTGAAGTCATTTAGTGCGTCGATGCCCAACAAGGTCCGCAGGGACCTTGTAGGGAGTTCCATGTAATTTGCTGTTATTTTTCCTTATATGCTTATTTGGTTTTCTATAAAACTTATTTGCATGTAGTAAGCATTGCTTTTTCTGATTTAAATTTCATTTCAAACATTGGCAGCCATTTTGAAATTCAAATTTGAAATTTTAAAAACATAGTTCACTTGAAATTCAAATTTGAAATTTGAAAAATCAAAGCTTACTACAAATAAGAAAGTTGTTCGTGCATACATATTTGTATTTGCTGTTAGTAAATGTAAATAGTGAGTGGAAAATATTGATAGCAGCACAGTTTCAAATAAATCGTTGAAGTGAAGTGAAGTGACTGCTGACACAAATGGGTGATTGGGATCAAGTTGATATGGCTTTGAACCGGCGTACGCGGTTTCAACAACTAAGGATGAGCGAGCAAGATGCAGTGATGGAGAATTTGGTCAGATATTTGGAGGATGATGAAGAAGCTGATCCTGACGAGGAAAATGACGAAGATTTCTTGCCATACGAAGAAGCATCTGATGCAGAAGTTGAAATGAATGTCACTGTGGCGGATGAAGCTAACTCCGACGACGATGATCAATCTCCTGAGGACGTTGCTGCTTCTGGTGTTGCTTTTCCACCTACAGTAGCCGACAATGGGATGTTCTTTACTTCGAAAAGTGGCCACAAATGGGATGTCAATCCATCAGTAATTGGTCGCATTCGAGCACACAACGTTGTTGATCTCACTCAACGCCGCCCAGGGCCAGCGCCCGGAACACTTCCTGATCCGTTGGCAATATTCAAAACAATTTTGAGCGATGAAATTGCCTACATAATCATTCGAGAGACCAACAGAAAAGGGAATGAGTATGCTAGTTCTTGGAACACAAAAAACCCGAAAGCAACACCGAGGAAATGGAGTCCTTTGTTGGTTCAAGAATTTCATGCGTACCTTGGAATCTTACTGTATTCGGGTTGTTATCGGTCGAATTCTGAGCCAGTAAAAGAATTGTGGAGTGACACGCACTTACCTTTATATAAAGCCGCAATGTCTAAAAATCGTTTCTGCGCCATAAACAGAACAATTCGATTTGATAATGGAAACACCCGCGCAGCAAGGCTATGCACAAGTAAGACGGCCGCTATAGATGACATATGGGCAATGATAATGGCTAATTTGGAAAGGGCGTACACACCACATGAATCGATGACTGTTGATGAACAATTGTTCCCTTATCGCGGTCGAACTCGTTTTACCCAATACATACCATCCAAGCCTGCAAAATATGGTATTAAAGTCTGGTGGCTCTGCGATTCTCAATCATATTACCCATTGAAGGGTGTGATTTATAGCGGAAAACAGCCGGGAGAGGAGCGTCAAAAAAATCAAGGGCAGCAAGTTGTCTTGAACTTAGTACAGCGATATGAGAGAAGCGGACGTACCATTTATGCTGATAATTTTTTTACTTCTTTGGAGTTGGCATTGCATTTGAAGTCCAAGAAGTTGGCTTTTGTTGGCACCGTACGCAGCAACAAAGCATTCGTGCCACCGAATTTTTTAAAACACAAATCACGAGAAATATATAGTACACTGTTCGGATTCTTCCAGGGAGATGTTTCGCTGTGCTCCTACGTTCCAAAGAAGAACAAGGCTGTTTTGATATTGTCAACTGAGCACTATACAACCAAGGTTGATGACTCCAACCCGAAGAAAAAACCAATTGTTATTCTCGACTATAATTCAAACAAAAATGGTGTCGATACGATGGACCAAATGTTAGGTACATATTCGTGTAAACGTGCAACAAAACGATGGCCACTTGCCATGTTTTACAACATCGTCGACATTGCTGCATTCGCCGCATTCATAATTCATGATGAGTTAATCACCACTCCTCAGTCAGACAAACGACGTTCATTTCTCAAAATATTGAGCAGGCAACTAGTCATGCCTAATATAAAAGAACGATCTAAAAATACGTATGTTACCCGCTATCCGAAGATACGTGCTGCTATGGAAGCATTTCAAATAATGGTAAGTTGCAATAATACTAATAACACAAACTAATACCTTTGCTTATTTCAATTATCTTTGTTTCTTTTTGGAACAGTTCACACCATTGGATATAGATGCGCCACCACCATTGGCACCACGTGGTAACCGTCTTTCTTGTCGCCTGTGCCGTGAAGAATCGTATAAACAACGCAAGACTGCTTTTATCTGTTGCACTTGCCGAAAACCTGTGTGTGTTGAACATTCCATAACGCTAAAAAAATGCCATACTTGCAGCGGCATAGATCCAGGATCCGCTGAAGCTAAGCCAAGAAACTTGCTGCAATAATGTTGTATTGTATATGTTTTTCCTTATCTATCGGTAATAAAGAAATATATGTTTACTAAAAAATATACACGAAGCTTAGCCTTTTGTTTCTCCAAATACATCTACACACATTTTGTAACACTACTATACAATTATGCGCATCATATGCAATATTAAAAAAAAAGGTCCCTGGGGACCTTGTTGGGCTTTGACCGTGTAAAAAATCATCGGTTATCCGAGTGTTAAGGAACACAAAAAATTTTTTTTGTTTAGCATATTGTCTCTTATATAAGTGGTGCTGAAGTCGCGTAGAAAAACAACACATCCTCCATTACGGACACTTAATCTCCGGATTGGCTAATCTGAAACAAAAAACAAAAAAGATTCTTTATTATTAAGCTTTCGGACACAGGAATTCACAAGAAAAATAAAAAACACACTAAAAATAAGAGGATAGGAGCTTTTTGAAAAGAAGTGTAAAAAATTGACTGCGTTTTTCACCTTTTTTTTCCCAGAAAATGTACTTTAAAGTAAAAATTTTCTTCAATATTGTGGTAGATTCTTGTAAAAAATAAATGAATAAAAAAAACTCAAACAATTGTTTTTAAATCGGTCAATTTTTTGGTGTTCCTTAAATTTTCAAAAAGATTGATAATAGCTGAAAGAGCTGAAAAATAAATAATTTTGTAAATCATTAAAAATTCCCCTTTCTAATGTGCCATGATACCTTCAAGTACAGTTATCTTATGTTGGTGTTGCTTAAATTGGCATGCAAATCCTAATGCATTAACACTAGAAAAACCACAAGTTTTCCGTACCTACAAAGACTATTAGCGGATATAAGCTAATATCTCGAAAAATACACATCGGATTTGGCTATTTTTTGACAAAATAAAAAAAAATTAAAAAAATAAAAAAAAAAATTTTTAAATATACAGTTTACCATGATCAAAAAATTAAATTCACCATAGAAAAATTTGACAAAAATACGAAAGAAAATACAGATATTGAAAAATGAAAAACCGTCAAAATTACCGCAAAGGTCCTTCTGGTGTTAAATGCTGAGCAACAGCGGACTAGTTGTATGATACAATTCGTTCTTAGACGATGGACAAGCTTCAATAATTTTCTTCAATAGATCTGAATGACCTACTACATATTTCCAATATGCTTTATTGCACTGTTCTGAAGATGATTGAGTAGCATTTGGAGCATTCAAACTTATTGGAGACAGTAGGGCATGCAGGATTTAAAAGAATCCTGGATACACTGGCTCTGCTACAAAGACCTGACTATTTTTAAGAGTGGAGTTTTGATAACGTTGAGGACATTAACAGATTGCATCTCCAAAGCATTCCACAAGAAAAAGTCCATCAGGGTCAAATCACGCAATCTGGACAATTTACATCTCCTCCGCCATAGAGAACCATACACCCCGAAATCGTTCATTCAGAATGTCCATAGCGACATTCGATGTGTGGCACGTAGCGTCATTCTGTTGAAACCACATATTGTCTATGTTCATATTGTTTAATTTGGTACAAAAGGATTTCATTATCATCGATCTGCAGCACTCGTCGTTCACATTGATGGCCTCACCAACATTGTTTTCGTAGAAGTTGAAGTTTAGCTGTGGTTTATCTGGCGATTTGTTAGGATGCTGGTGACAGTAGTAAACAGATTTAGCAGACTATGCCGAAACCACATGACCGCCTCAATCTATCAACATCAACTCATCACTATTGGAAGACCTTTTAAGCCTTTTAGCCTTGAAATTTGAGTACTTAATCAGAGCTTGAAACTTTTAACTAGTATACAGTTTTTTCTTTACTGAGTCTGAACTGTCTGATAATAGGGTTTACAATAGCCTATCAAAGTCTTTAACCTCATCTCAAGTGTCAATGAATTGCACTCTACTTCCTCCTTACTCTTAAAACTATAACACAATTATCCTCTCCATCCTTATTGCATTCTTTAGCAGTGACAACCCGCCCTTACTCAAACCGAAAATTAAATGCATATTTGTCTTGACGAATATTTGCCATACATTTATATATAAATTATGGCATTTCCTGCTGTCATCGAGCATTGTCATTCAACTTGTTATTTAATTTCCGCCAACAAAATACATCAAATATATATTTTCTTGTCAATTGTCTTCCTTCCTCTAGCTCTCCTGTTCGCTTTCTGACACAAACACAAAAAAAATATGTGAAAATATTAAATGAGAATACTTACTTTAGGTAATTTAGTAGGTTTAGACTATTTTATTTTATACTCTGCACTAATAGTACAAAAATACATGAATGCGTGGGTGTTTCGATTAAGAATAACAGTCAGACAGTCAACTAATTAAAGTGCTGTTCTAAAAGGATTGACTAAGGATTAACTTAAGCCTTCCTTATGACGTATGTAACTTAGCTTTAAAAAATTATTTCAGTTATGAGTTGGTCAGTTATGCAAATAATGACTGACTGTCTATGATTTAAATATATAGAATCTGTGGAGATGAGAATGCATTGGAATCCATTGGAATCAGTCGAGCACCACTGTCTATCTTTAAGGGAAGAACTTCTCCGGAACATTGAAGCTATTTTCGTTGATGTACTCGCAGACAATTACAACAGATGCCCAAATTTCTAATTTTCACAATTTTGCCATCTGGACAAAATGATTCCAAAAAATGTCATCTGTGTCTACTGGGATCCCAAAAGGCAGGGATTCTTAGACCATAAGAGTTAACTGCGGAAGATATCGGAGGATGTAACTACATTATCCGACAAAAAAAGAATGCTTCTGAAAATAAAAAACATCCAGGAACATACTTTCACATACTTTTTAGATATTTTCCTCTAAGTTTTGCCAATTTTCAGATTTTTAATTTGGAAAAATGTTTTAAATTAAAAGTGAGGTAAACGCCTCAGCTTTGCAAATTTTGAGAAAACATTAAAAGCGAAAATGACCACATGATTTCTTAATCTATGTCGAAAGTTTTAGCAACTTCTTGGTAACCATGTATTTTGAAAATTTTTTTTACTCAACAGACTAGAAAATATGTGTTTGCATTTTTTTGTGAAAAAGGTTCCGACTTTGAGCAGCTCTTGCACTTGCACTAATTATTTTTTCGCACAGATTTTTTGAGGTTTTTTTAGTTCAAGTTTGACCTTTTAACCCTTTCAGTCACAATGTCCAATATATTGGAAAACAGCCCATACAATTCATACAGAACGGGTTTATTTTCATGTCGGAAAGGGTTAAATGACATCAAAATCGTTAAATTCTGAGACTATAAATTTGTTGAATTTTCTCTATGGAACGAATCATTTTTGGTGCAATACTATTTGAAACCATATTTGATACCAAAACTTTGTATATATAACCTACAGATAGTTAAAAACAGAGAGTTGAAATAACAGTTATTTATGAAAACTATATTTAAAAAAATTACTATGAAGGAAAAGTTACAATGAATGAATAAGTAGAATTAAATGAAATATACCAATACATTTCTTTTCAAACGGAGCATTTCTTCTCAAACTTGGCAATAAGCTTTTTTTTTGTAATTTTTATGGAAAAATTAGTAAATAAGAATTCTGTTTTATTTATATTTTAAGAATCTTTTAATATCAATTATTGTTGATTTATTTTCATATAAGCCCACAAATAGTTTTCTTTCGATTGTTATTTTAGTTGTACTATGATAACAATTATTTGTGACTTTTCTTTTTTTAGTCATAAATAAAAATCATCCAGTGACTTTTATTTATAAAAGTCATCAATAAAAATCAGTGACTTTTATTTATAAAAGTCGTCAATAAAAATCAGTGACTTTTATTTAGAAAAGTCATCAATAAAAATCAGTGACTTTTATTTATAAAAGTCATCAGTAAAAATCATTCAATGACTTTTTATTTTTGATGACTTAAACAATTATTTATTTATTTTATTTTATTTTATTTTATTTTATTTTATTTTATTTTATTTTATTTTATTTTATTTTAAAGATTAAAAAATAAAACTGGGCCTTCAGCTTAAAAAATAAAACTGAATGATTCTTATTTATGACTTGAAAAATAAAAGTCACTGACTGATTTTTATTGATGACTTAAAAAAAGAAAAGTCATTGAATGATTTTTATTGATGACTTTTATGAATAAAAATCACTTACTGATTTTTATTGATAACTTTTATAAATAAAAGTCACTGAATTATTTTTATTGATGGTTCAAAACCTTATTTAGTTGTACTTAAAGTTCGATCCATTCAGATCTTAAATACTACTACCACTACTAGATTTATTAAATTTATTTTAAATTTCAAATTTCAAATACATAAATTACATTAATTTAACATGGTTTTTATTTCAATCTGAATAGAAATTACTTGGATGAATTTCTCAAAGTATGATACACCAAATAATTTCTGTACTGAACAAACCTCTACATTTGTTGACTTTTATCGCATGATTCCGTAGTAACACTGCCTCGCCGCGTGTAGCTTCAGCAGCGTTGCGCTCATTGTTATTAATTCGCTATAATTTCATTTAATTTATTCTAATGATTTTGCATTTAAATTGAAATTTCATTATATAAAAAACACATCTACCTACACATATCCGTGCGCGCGAAATGCATGTTTTATCTCTGTGTGTGTGTGTGTGTATGTGAAAAACAAACATTTCGAAGCGACATGGAATTTTGTAATTTGCTGCCATTCGACATATTGATTCGGAGTGTTGTTTCGAGTAATTAATCTCAAATTTCGGCTATAATTTTGATTCAATTAGACTGCAAGTCACAGCGCATTGTAAATGCGTTTTTGTTAGCATGGGGTTCGGTTGTTTGTTTTTGTGCTGCCTCATGTCATGCATTTGTCATTTTTGCTGCAGTTTTTTTTAACAACAAATGTATCAACAAATGTACAAATGAACAAATGTATCGAAGCGTTAATGTAATTCGATGTATTTGTGCTTATGAGGTCGACTGGTGTAGGGGATTTTAGCATGGAAATTATAGCTTTTTGTTAGAGGGATTTAATGCGTGAATGAAAAATTAGTTGCTGTTGCCAATAAGCTCGTATCATGCAAGTTTAATAAAAATTACAAGTTATTAAAAATATTATTATTATTAAAAAAATATTAAAAATATTAAAATAGTGTAGCTGCCTCGTTGCAATTACACCAACTTACTTATTCTAAACCAACCAAGAAGCGACAAATCTCAGAAAATGTCTACTAACTTGTAAGTTTTTTAGTTCTTTAAAACTCTATAAAAGAAACAAACTCCCGATGGGAGAGTAGAAATACCTTTTTGCTCGAGAACTTCTGTCACTAAGCAGAGACCAGCTGTGGTCCTTGATTGATATCTAGAAGCTTCTTGGCTGTCTTAGAACGATTTGGAACATCTCAGCTATGCCGCTGTGACTTATCGATTAATGCATTGTACTGCCAGTGAGCGCGTCATGGGTTCGAATCCCAACTGAAGAAACACCAACTTGAGAAAAGTGCACTTCTGAGTTCGTAAGTGTGCGCTCGATTGTTATACAATCATCTCCATTTATTGGCAACTACCACTGCAACAGTTATGCTCAATTTAACCCTTTCGGGACTACTGGGATAATAAGTCCCAGCAAGTTTTTAAGGCCCGTGAAAATAATTATTCAGATCTTATGACCCACGAAAAATAATTATTCGAATTATATGTCTCCGGATAAAAAGATGATTTCAGAAATTGTGAGTATGCAACATAAGTTTGTAGGCCCAATTTTCATAGCATGGGAACATTTCTACCAAGAGTAGTTTGATTTTCAAAATTAAATTCCATCCCGAAAGGGTTAAGTTCCCCAATATTGACCCAAACTAAAAGGTTGTTGATGTTTGCAGGAGCTGTTTGGATGGGGAGGAGTATGGGTGTACCTCATCATGTATGTTCATGGACTGCACACAGTTGAAGCAGGAAACATCATCATGATGAGTTGGTTTTCTACAAATGTATGATTTGGACCATAAGATTATTCACAGACTACTAAGCCTCCTCTGAAGCTTCACCTGGGTGAATTATTCTGAATTATTCAAATTTGAGCTGTTTACATAGTCAATACGACTACTTATTATAATAGGGAATGTGAGTCCAACCAGTGGTAACACATTTATCCAATCCAAGTCAGGATTGTTCTATATTACATACAAATGTTAGTAATTTTATGGCAAATATATCTGAAACTGACACTTAATTTATCCCCCCACAAAATTACAAAAAAAGCATTAATACCGAAAAAATGTGAATACAATGTGAATCAAACATCTTTGAGAAGTTTTATAATTTTTTTGGATGCATCAAATTGATCCGCAAATATTGAGTATAGATAATTTTTTCAAAGCCTGTTAAAAGATTAATAGCCAAAGTCGCAAGAATCTGCTTAGCATAAAGCTAAGCTTAATCTAAACTCTGCTAAAAATTACGAAAATAAAGAAAATAAAATTTATACATTTTTTATAGCATTTAAGTTGTTATTGTTGTCATGCTGCGTACATGACATTGTTAACTTCCCGCACAGCAGACGCATTCAACACGGACGCAGGCGTTGCCTACTTTATATGCTTGCACACAAGAACTTCCGGGCATACACTCAAACACACTCACACACACACATCTACGCACTGCTGCTGTCCGTTCGCAGCGCACGTACGCACAAGGCGCTACTGGTTTCCGTTAATTTGCCAGTTATCTTTCGCACGAGTGAAACTTTTTTTAACGACATTTTTCCGCTACCTGTCAGCACGCTGCTGCGGCTTCTGCCTGACTGCCAATTCCTTTATGCTTGTCATATTCCATAATTAAAATTAAACGTTTGGCAAAGTTGCCGAGTCACAGCAGCAGCAACAATAAGGCCAACAATAATAACATAAAGACAGGCAACATAACATCAGGACAGGCCATCAACAATAACATTAAGACAAGTAACTAAGACAGAGACTGCAGTACGGTCGTTTGTCGGCGCTGCAATCACAGTCAATCAAAATTATGGTCGACAAAATTATGACTAAGGCAGATTCTACTTACTTACATGCAAATGTATGTAGGATTTAAAGTACATGCATACTTATATACAGTGGCACACACAGGGGGGTTATGGAGGGTTTCACATCCCCTTCAAATACAAAAATTCCTGGTTAAAAATATGGTTTCAATTATAATTGACTCAAAGTTGTATGCAAAGCCCCCAAAATGAAATCCTGCGTACGACACTGCATATGTGTGTGTGTGCGTGTGTCAAATATACGTGCATATTGGGTGTGTGTGTGTGTGTGTGTAGCACTGAATTGAAGATTTGTTGTATATCAGGCGTTGTTGTATGTCAGATGTGTGTGACAGTGTGCTTACGAGTGTATGTTTGTGTGTATGTGTGTAGCTTGAGAGTCACTTTGTATAATTGGCATGTTTCCTGTCTTTGCTATTGACATATTTCAAGAAAACCTTTAGACATTCCATTAAATTAAATTAAATTATTAGTTTCCCAGTGTCAACAAATTCATCTCACAAATTCGAGCCTCTGAAATTGTTTTCTCTAAAACTGAATTAAACAAACATAAAATCTATTAAACAAAATCTATTACAAAATCTATTGAAAACATTTTTTTAAATAAATTAAATAATTAGTTTCTCAGTGTCAACAAATCAATGGCACAAATTCGAGCCTGTAAGATTTTTCCCTAAAACTAAATTTAAAAAATACAATAACAACTTGAACTCACCTTCCAAAGTTTTCCAAGTAAATACAAAGTACCATATTTTCTATCAGTTTGATTTTCTCTTCGTTTTTATTGTTATTTATCTTTTACGCATCTAGTTTAAAACTATAACTTATCGACTAGTTAAGTACAAAAATACTTACAAATTATTTATTATAATTAACTACACAGTTTCAATAATGTACAGTGTCATTATTTCATAAAATCAAAAAGATAAAACACAAAAATGTTACGCTAATCTCAAATGAGCATCGCACAAATAACAACAAAACAACAATTCTTAACAATTACTGATCAAGTCTCTTGTGCATGCAAAATTTACATAAATAAAACAAAAAAATTGAGCAGCAGACGCTTAACATTCTTTCACTCTCCTCAAAATGCTCCAAATGGCCAACACAGGTTGCTAATGCAGTAAGTAACCATCCGCTTCTCATCTGCATCCGGCATTGGTGCAGAAAGGAGCAGCAACATTGTTGAACACATAACTGTAAGAATGGGCAAAGAAGAGAGAAAATTGCAAATATAGAAATTTATTTTAATAAATAAATCAAGATTAAAATATTTGGTATACATTTGTTTGTAAAAATTAATTCGTAAATTGTAAATTTTTTTATAAATTAATTTGCTGCAATTGCATCAAAGACTCATAGAAAAGCATGAGAAAATATATGCAAATTAGTTTTGTTTTTTTTTTTCTTTATGTGACTCACCTTTATACACACTCAGCCTCTGAGGCTCATTCAAGGCTCAATTGCACAGCTACGCTGTCTTTAGTAAAATTGTTGTCACTTAGTCTACGTTGTTGATTTTAGCGCTGCAGTTTGATTTATTGTTGTTGTTGTTGTTGTGCTAATAGTTAAGTTAATTTCATTTTATCACACGCTCCAATAGCTGCAATTATTTAAGAAATATGGCCACAGGAGCCAATATTAAAGACAGCTAAATTTAAGATAATTGTAAGTAAATTTTAGATAGCAAGTCCCAACCATTTAAAATTGTAAATCCTTATCATCATGTTATCATTCTGGTTTTACTTAGTTTATGTGTTATACAAGTAAAATATCTAAATATTCAATTGAAATATTAATAAGAAAGTGTAGTAAAAAAAAATCCATTATATTTGCTTGAAAGGTCATAGCCGGATAAGGAATGGCAAAGTGCCCCCCGGCCAATTTTGATGTTTATATTTTTTAGTACTAGCATTAATAACGGTAGTCATTTCCTAGAGGTCTTGTTCATAATAGTTAATACCCGATCTGCCAGAATTAATATAGTAAATAAAAACAGAAGTTAATAAATTTCTAAGTAGTCATTCGATTTAGATAAGATTGACACATAAATATTATAGATATCACTTGAACGCATTACCAGAAAAATTGAAGGAACCCAAAAGTAAAAATGACTTTAAAAAAATTGTTTATTAAAAAAAAAATTTGTACTGAAAAATTTTTTTTTATTTTTTTACTTAAAAATTTTTATTTTTTCATTTTTTATTAACCGAGTTAGAATTTTGCAACAATCACCACATTTTTTGTAATATATTTCTTATATAATGTTTAACAACGCACCTAAAAAAAAATAAAATCTAATGTGTTAATTTTTTTTTAGGTTATGTGTGCGATACAATCACCAAGGTTTGTTTATATATTTCTCATATATAGTACCTAATGTTCAACAAAATATATTTTTTCCACTTTTTTTTCTATCTGCGTTATACCTAAAAACAATTAAAATGTAATTTTTAAATTTTTTTAGGTTATGTTTGCCTTACAATTACCAATTCTTTTCTATATATTTCTTATAAAGTGCTTTGAAATATATATTTTTGCTTGATTTTTTCTAACTGCGTGATACAAAAAAAATTAATTAAATTTATATACCAAAAAAAAATCAAATAAAATTTAACATTTTTTAAAGTTAGATATGTGTGCGCTACAAATGTTGAAAAATATATGTTGTTGAAAATTATATGAGAAATTTATAAAAAAAATTAGGTGATTGTAGGCTTCATTCTTAGTTAGAATGATGCGATTTGGGTCAAATATGCATCGATAATTTGTTGCCATTTTGAAGCTAATTTCATATATCTTTCACATAGAAACCCTCGTCCCTTGTGGCAAAAAACTGGAATAGTCCAAAAAAAGAAAGAAATAAGGAATATTTAAAAAAATATTCGATTTTTCTCAAATATGTTCGCTTTTATTCGATAACTTGTTGACATTTTTAAGGTAGTTCTTTATCTATTGAAAGAATAATGGATTTATTTTCACTAAATCTTATAATTTCGTAACCAATGCAAGACCACAAAATTGCAGAAGAAGCCCAGAATTCAAATTTCCAAATTTCCATTTCATCAGTATCCAAATAAAAAAAAAAAGTATTCTTGTGTCATTAGCGCAATGCGGTTTTTACTTACGTAGAAAAATGTCAGCAGCACAATGAGCCATTTGGGCAGCGGCATGCGTGCGGCAAGCTCGTGTTGCATGGCCGCATGTTGTTCACTTTTGATGATATGCACAAAAACGCTATCGGAATCTGCAAATGAAAAACGCATCAAGTAAACGTGGACGAGCGAGCGAACGACAACGTGAAGAAACAAATGAGCAGCAATCAGCCAAATATGCTTGCAATGTGAGCAGCGCTGGTTGGGGCAAAATTATGCGGCACACAGATACCTCTGTGCATGTGCTTGTGTGTGTGTGTGTGCAATGGTAGCCCTACAGCCGCAATGCCTGTGGCAGGCTTGTGATGTTGTAGCTGTATGCGGCATGGGAGCAAAAAAGCCCAAAATTAAAATGAGCCAAACCGCCATCCAGCGCAGCTCACATTTCAATGTTACACACACACAAAAGCACATACACACACACATACTCATATGCAGCATTTGCATACGCCCATAGGCTCATAGAAATTCACATATTCTCACACTCACACACACACACATATGTACAGTGAAATGAAAAAAAAATCATAGAATGCCAGCGAAAAAGGCAACGCATTCATACTCACTTGAATTATCAGCCGAACACGTATAATTCCCGGAATCCCTGTGCAGCACGCGCGATATCACCAAATTGCTTGTCTTCATTTGCTGTTCCGATACGACGCGTATGCCGCCGCGCGTTGAATCGTTGATTAATTCGCTGTCCTTGTACCACGTCATGTGCGTGTAGGGGCCGGGCGCTTGCGGTGCAATGCACGTCAAATTAATGTCGCTGCCGCTTTGTATGAAGAGTTCGCGATTTGAGAGTATTTGCGCTTTTGATGCTGCGCAGCCATTTCAATTGCCATTGCAGCAACAATCGCCAGTCATCAGTCACCAAGCGCCAATCGTACATCGGAAATTGCCAGTCGCCAGTGCATCATCGATTGAAGTGTTTGCGTTCAGGTGCGCAGTTGGCAAGTCGATTGTTGATTGGCATAAAAGAGACAAAAACAAAAGGCAACAGAACGGCATAAGTCAGTTGAATGACAGAAACAGTTGTTTCTTGTGTTGAATTTGCAGACATACAGGTAGATTTACAGACAACTGAAGGACACACGTACAAGTAGACGATGTGTCGAAGTGAACTGACGTGAGTGCAGGAAGTTTTTCAGCCCAGTGAAAAGAAAGCCTCAACGAATAGGTTTGGATTTCTTCTAGTCAAATTGATTCATTGTGTGTATAGGAAAATAATCCCCAAGGAATAGGGTTGGCTTTCTTCAAGTCAAGTTGATTCATTGCGAGTATATGAAGAGGAGCCTCAACCAGAAAAATTGGCCTTGTTCTACTCAAGACGATTCATTTCAAGTATAGAAAAAATCCTCAAGGAATAGGGTTAGCTTTCTTCTAGTCAAGTTGATTCATTTCAAGTATAGGAAGAGGAGCCTCAAAAAGTAGATTTGGCTTTTTTCTAGTCAAGTTGATTCATTTCAAGTATAGAGAAATAATCCTGAACGAATAGGGTTGGCTTTTTTCTATTCAGGTTGATTCATTTCAAGTATAGGAAAAGAATCCTCAACGAATAGGTTTGGCTTTCTTCTATTCAATTTGATTCATTTCAAGTATAAGAAAAGAATCCTCAACGAATGGGTTTGGCTTTCTTCAAGTCAAGCTGATTCATTGCGATTATATGTAGAGGAGCCTCAACCAGTAAAGTTGGCCTTGTTCTAGTCAAGTTGATTCATTTCAAGTATAGAAAAAAATTCTCAAGGAATAGTTTTGGCTTTTTTCTAGTCAAGTTGATTCATTTCAAGTATATAAAGAGGAGCCTCAACCAGTAAAGTTGGCCTTGTTCTAGTCAAGTTAATTCATTTCAAGTATAGAGAAATAATCCTGAACGAATAGGGTTGACTTTTTTCTATTCAAGTTGATACATTTCAAATATAGAAAAATAATCCTCAACGAATAGGTTTGGCTTTCTTCTGGTCAAGTTGATTCATCGCAAGTATAGAAATATAATCCTCAAGGAATAGGGTTGCTTTTTTCTAGTCAATTTGATTCATTTCAAGTATAGGAAAAGAATCCTCAACGAATAGGTTTGGCTTTCTTCAAGTCAAGTTGATTCATTGCAAGTATAGGAAAAGAACCCTCAACGAATAGGTTTGGCTTTCTTCTAGTCAAGTTGATTCATTTCAAGTATAGGAAAAGAATCCTCAACCAATAGGTTTGGCTTTCTTCTAGTCAAGTTGATTCATTGCGATTATAGGAAGAGGAGCCTCAACCAGTAGAGTTGGCTTTCTTGTAGTCAAGTTGGATCCTTTCAAGTATAGGAAAAGAATCCTCAACGAATAGGTTTGGCTTTCTTCTAGTCAAGTTGATTCATTTCAAGTATAGGAAAAGAATCCTCAACCAATAGGTTTGGCTTTCTTCTATAGTAGTCAAGTTGATTCATTGCGTGTATAGGAAAAGAATCCTCAACGAATAGGTTTGGCTTTCTTCTAGTCAAGTTGATTCATTTCAAGTATAGGAAAAGAATCCTCAACGAATAGGTTTGGCTTTCTTCTAGTCAAGTTGATTCATTTCAAGTATAGGAAAAGAATCCTCAACGAATAGGGTTGACTTTCTTCTAGCCAGATCGAGCAATCTTTGGCAATTCAGTAAGGTTGACAGGAACACGTACAGGTTCTACAAGTATCAGAATATACTTCCAGAAATATCCTCAAGTGATCCATTGCTATGACAGCAGCTACAATAAAAGGAGGCCACATTAATCTGTGGAGATGTTGAGATGTGGAGAACCCGAATTCGAGAATCCTTCGAACAACTGCCTGAAATCTTTACCATCTCAATCGAATCACTGCTGTGATAGCTAAAGTCCAATAGGTCTTACACAACTTGCTGTTTCATTAAATCCAATGTCACTTAAGGAAAAGCCAAGTAGATCTTTTCTAGAAACAAGTATTCAAAAATGCAGAGAATCAGCCGAATAGCTGCAAGACGACTTAATCATTTCAATCAACAACTTGCGCAAGAGTTGTCATTAAAGCATATTGCAATTGGATCTTTGACAAATTTGTAAGGTCCACAAGAAACGAAGTTTCGAGAGACATCTACGTCATCTTAATAGATCAGCTGCTACAATTGCTAAACGTCAAGGTTTTGAGTACTTTTTCTTTGAAAAGTTTACGAGTATTCCTGCAACATATCATAGGCCATTTTCCTCCACTTCAATCGATCTATAACTTTGACAGCTAAGATATCATAGGCCATCTTCTTCCACTTCAATCGATCCATAACTTTGAGAGCTAAAGACCAAGAGGTCAAATCTATGTGGGACAAGACAGTAAGACCGACAAGAAGTAAAGATTCGGGAGACGTCTACGTGATCTTAATACTTAGATCAGCTGCTACAATTGCTAAACGCCAAGATTTTGAGTACTTTTTCTTTAAGTCAGAAAGGCTGACAAATAATCAGAAGCTCACGAGTATCTCTCCAAGAAATCGCAGGCCATCTTTTTACGCTTCAAGCTATCTATAACTTTAACAGCTAAAGGCCAAGAGGTTAAATCTTTTTTGGATAAGTCAGTAAGGTCAAAAATAAATCAGAAGTTAAAGAGAATTCACAAAAAAAATGAGGCTGTCCTCCTTCAGCTCATTCCACTCACGGCCTCTATATTAAAGTAGCTAAATGGAAGGTAATGTCTATCAAAAAACAAGGGACACATCAGTGATGCGGTGAAGAGGGGAAACCAGTACAGGGCGTGAGGAGGTTTAGTGTATTAAAATCTCACACTGGCGGGGTTTGGCTTTCAATGATTTCTCCTCGTTAAATACTTATATAAAAAAACATCAATGAAATTGTCCAAAGAGAAATGAAAATATGTGCGTGATTAGTTTTTACTAAGTTTTCCGGGTGGTATAATGAGTTGAGGTAGTTCCGTGGGGATCTAAGGTCTGTAACCCAAGGTTTTTGGTGCAGTTGGAATCTGCAATACTTAGTGCTAAAAACTTTCGCTCGCTCCAAAGAATTTCAGAGATTTCCTGTTTGCAAGGACACCAACCGAAAAACTTTCTCCCAACGGCCCAACACCACACACCACAGCAATATTTCGTGGTTGCACTGTGTGGGTGGTTTGTGTGCGTAGGCCACAGAATTTGCCATCTGCCTTTCTGTCAACGTGCAACACGTGTGTCACATTTGATTCACGCAAACTGCGCGCTTTTCATCTCTTGACTTTAAATATTTTTTTGGCGTTGACATATCAACACGTTTTTGTCTATTTTGGTTGCAAATTTAGAGCAAATAATTCATTGTGACAAGCTTGAACTTTGCGTATTTTTGTATCCCCTTTCGTCGCGCAATACTCACTCACAACCATCAGCTTGTATGCCTGACTGATTTTCGGCTCCGTCGACACTTGACACTCGTAGATGCCGGCATCGCGCGGCTGCACCGACACCACCTTCAGCACCCACTCGTCCGAGTTGTCGATGTGGCGCGCCAGGAAGCGCTGATCGTTCGTGTACGTCATGATGCCGATGGTGAGTATGTGCAGATCGCGTTTGCGTATCCACGAGACGGCCCGATCGCCCAGACTGCGTACGCGACAGTGCAACCGCGCCGTGGTGCCAACCGCTGCGATCACTTCGCGCTCGGTTGTGTTCTCGAATTGCGGCTCCATGCTCTCGTAACTGTCCAGTATGACGTTGGACAGTTCGTGGTGCGATTGTTGCTGCGGCGAGTGTTGATGCTGCTGCTGTGGATGATGCTGCTGTTGTTGTTTTTGTTGTTGTTGTTGTTTTTGTTTATGCTGCTGCTGTTGTAATTGTGTGGACGCTGACGGTGCGTGATGATGATGTGGCGGATGTTGTGTTGTGCCCTCGTCGAAGGCTGCAAGTAGTTAGAGGTAAAAATAATGGAAAAGTTAATAAAATATATTATTGGAATTTCGCGTGTGTTCATATATATTTATATATAGTGGCGGATGCAGGGGAGGTTTTGGGGGTTGAAAACTCAGTTCTTGTCGATGGTCTGTTAAAATATATTTTTTGTTTGACTGGATTTTAAATAAGTAAATAAATGAAGAAAGAAAGAAATAAATATACAAATAAGTAAATAAATAAATAAATAAAAAAAATAAATGAATAAATAAATTAAAAAAAAACAAATAAATAAATAAATAAAAAATTAATAAATAAATTAATTAATAAATAAATAAATAAATATACAAATTAATAAATAAATAAATAGACAAATTAATAAATAAATAAATAAATATATAAATAAATAAATAAATAGATAAATAAATAAATAAATAAATATATAAATAAATAAATAAAATAGACAAATATATACAAGGTGCGTCCCAAAGTAAACAGGACTTTTGCAATAGGGACGTTTCTGGTGGCGCCATCTATGTGTGAGGACATGCGTTGGAAAGGTACATCTTTCATTCACATACTGTCTAAATTTCATGACACTTGGTCTAGTAGACGCCGAAATATCCCGCTCAATGTGACAGTATGTTTTTAACTTTGGTACGAGAATGTCGATCGAACAAAGAGCTAGTATTAAGTTCTGTTTTAAACTTGGTAAAACTTTTACCGAAACGTTTAAATTGTTAAAGCAAGTTTATGGTGATGATTGTTTATCCCGTGGCCGTGTTAATGAGTGGTTGAATCGATTCAAGAATGGTCGTGAAGACTTGAATGACGACGAACACGTCGGCCAGTCGAAATTTGTGATTACTGACGATGCCATCAAAACTGTGCGTGATTTTATCAAAATGCAGCCAAAATCATCATTGGAATTGATGGAAATGGAATTGAACATCTCCAAAACATCAATTGATCGCATTTTAACCGAACATTTGGGTCTCCGTAAAGTGTGTTCTCGCTTCATTCCGCACACTTTAACCGACGACCAAAAAGCGCAGAGAATTGAGCACGCAAAAGACATCGTTCGGGAAGCCAGACGTGATCCAAATTTCTTGTTCAACATCGTAACCGGTGACGAAACGTGGTGCTTTCAATATGATCCCGAAACAAAGCGTCAAAGTGCCGAATGGAAGCACCCAGATGAGCCAAATCCGAAAAAAACCCGCCGTGAGAAGTCAAAAATCAAAACTCATCTCATTTGTTTCTACGATTCAAAGGGAATAATTCATCGAGAGTTTGTTCCACCGGGAAAAAAAATTAACGCTTTGTTTTATGTTGAAGTTTTGAAGCGTTTGGTGCATCGCATTCGTCGTATTCGGCCAGAATATCGCGAGGAAGGAAGTTGGCGTTTATTGCATGATAATGCACCGGCTCACAGAGCCCTAGTTACGACCGATTATTTGACCAAAAATCGCATTTTTACCATCAATCATTCACCGTATTCGCCTGATATGGCTCCCTGTGACTTCTACTTATTCGGTCAGTTGCATTTGCCGATGAAAGGAAACCGTTATAAGGACGTTGAGGACATCCAAAAGGCTTGTACCAACATTCTGAAGGCGATGCCGGCCGATGGCCTAAAACACTCATTCCAAATGCTTTTGGACCGTGCAAAACGTTGTATCGAAGCAGAAGGAGAGTATTTTGAATAAATAAAAAGAATTATACAAAAATAATCATCCGTTTTCTTTATTTTATAAAAGTCCTGTTTACTTTGGGTTGCACCTTGTATATTAATAAATAAATAGATAGATAAATAAATAAATACATAAATTTATATATTAATAAATAAATAGATAGATAGATAAATAAATAAATAAATAAATAAATAAATAAATAAATAAGTAAATAAATAAATAAATAAGTAAATAAATAAATAAAAAAATTAATAAACAAATAAATAAAATAAATAAATAAATAAACAAATAAATAAATAGATAAATAAATAACTAAATTTATATTAGTGACGGCTTTAAAACTACTAAAAAATTAAAAGGCAAACAATTAAAAAATTTAATTAAAAAAAACTAAAAAATTAATGATTCTTTGCATAGGCAGAGAACTTTTATGAATATTAAAGAATTACTTTTTAACATCCCCTTCCCTCCCAAAATATTTTCCTGAATCCGTCCCTGTCTATATGTGTGCGTATGCATGTGTGCATGAAAATTAGTGTGCGACCGAATATTCGTCTACGGCTTCAATATTCGGCCTATTCGGCCAATTTTAAATCTTCGGCTTTATTATTATTATTATTATTATTATTAAAAGTTTGTACAATAATAAATTATTCTAAAAAAAAAATGTAAGCGCTAGCATCTTCGGCTTTAGCTTCAGCCAAAGTAGCCGAATATTTTAGCCGAAGGTTTTCGCCCTGTAATATCCTATTCAGACAGCCAGCTAAATTGTGCAATAAAAAAATGTATTCATTTTTATTTCTTCAATTTATCCTACAAAAATCTCCCATAAATTGAGCTCAATTCTCCTTGCAATTTCTCATCACAATGGACGCAATCAAAATTAATTCAGAAACTTATAAAAGCAAAGAAGTAAGAAATTTCGTTTTCGGATTTTATCGATATTTCGGACATAAAAATTTTGATTAATAAAAATGATCTCTTATCAGCAATTTATGTCAATTGAATTCTCAAATTTTTTTCTTTTACTTAGAAACTGAATTAAGAAAGAAGAATTTTATTAGTTTTTTTTTTCCTTCAAAAATTTGTTTGTAGTATTCGGCTTTAGCCTTCGGCATAATATTTTAGCTATACCGAATATTCCGCTTCGGTTTTGGCCAAAAATCCACCTTCGGTCGGACACTAATGAACATATATCAGTGACGTAGACAGAACTTTGCCATCGAGAGGTATCCATCTCATCCTCTTTCTACTCCCTTGGCTGCCTCTGTTGCACAAACACATACATACATATTTGTAAGTAATGACAAATTTTCGTTTGATAAAAAAATATTTAATTTGACTTGAAAAATTCAAATACTTCAAGGAAAAAATTCAAGCATATTCGAGATTGTTTCGAGAATCTGTCACTAATAATTTATATCGAGAAATTGTTTGTTGGGTATAAATAAATATATACAAATTTTTCTGTGTTTCATGTCCATTGCAATACAATTTGTTTTTGTTTTTTTATTTTTAGTTTGGTGACTTTTAAAATGTGTTTGTCTTTTTACTGTATTTTTTTGTTCGCCCAGCGACGATTCGGTCGCCCTTTTAATCGGCCAGCCGCATCGCAATCGTTGCTGGCAAATTAACCGGAAAAAATAATTTCTCCTTTCGCTGTGGGCCAATTTTACGCAACGTGCTTCGTTTGTCAATTATCAATTGATTTTTATGGCCGCCCTACGTTCCACTGCCATCGCGTCGTTCGCCCATTCGATTCGATTATTTGTTGACAAACACAATAACATTGTCGAGCTCATGGGCTCTCGGTATCGGCCCAGCGCTCGGAAATGCCAATGTGATAAACATCATAATAATCTCATTATTGCTGGGCAATTTGTAAAAAACACAAAACACACAAACATACAAGCACACGAAAAAAACCAACACAGTACAAGTTGGGTTTTTTAATTTTGCAGCTTGTACGCGCTTTGCGCTGTGTTCGCTATTCGTTCGAATCGTGTTGTGCATGTGTGCGTGTGTTTGATTTTGTTATTGTCACAGGCGTACAGCAAAAAGTAGGCAATTTCAATTCAACACAGAAATTTATTGCATACTTAGCGGCACGTGTAGCTCGACAGGCACTATTCGTTAAGGACAATGACATTGTAGACTTTTGTATTCGCTGAAATATTGTCGAAAATTTAAAGTTGGCTTAATTAACTAAAAGCTATTAATGCTTATGGTTACATTGTAATTAAGTGACAAGCAAAAATTCCACGCATTGTGTTAATTGGTTTATGCAAATTTTTAACTTCCTAGTAATACAATGAAATCAGAAAAATAAATCTCTGCTTGTTCACAAGCAAAAACGCAATAAATTCTAGGAATTAAATATAAAGGAACGTTGCAGCTGTGTAAATCCAATGCTTACAGGTATTTCGAATCAATGATCTTGAGTTCTTGGCTTTAGGAGTAGAAGAAAGAATAAACAGCTGAACGGCTTTGTAGGTTAAGTTAGGTTAGGTTACGCTGTCTCTGTATGAGACACAATTAAGCCTATGTGGCCCATTGTGATACCACATATTATTTTTTCAATTTTTGTTGAAACACACTCCCTCTAATGTTGTCTCACCGTTGTATGGAGTCGATTCAAATGATATCATCACATTCACCAAATCTTAAACAAAAATCCTCTAAAGTTTTGTTTACTTATGAACCAACATGAAATTAAAATCTCCTAAACTATCTTCTACTTCTTTCTATATTCCCCCAAAAGTAAGAGGAAATATTCTAATCAGACAGTACTTTCAAGTGTCAGATTTAATACTAAAGTACGAGTACCTTGAAAAAAAGAGTCCCACTATATGGGCTGCTTTGATGCAAAAGTCCCTAAAGAGGAGGTAGTTTTTAGTCGATAAGAATCCTCTAAGCGGGTAGATACGAGTCCACTAGATTTTATGAAGAACTTCCATCTTCTGTGCTCGTAAAAGTGTGTTAAAGCAATCTTTCTAGTCTTTTTGGAACCATGGATCCTTCAAGATGTCCACTTGTTAATGGTGATCAGGTTTATTGGGAATTAATAAAAAAAATTTATATAGAAGAAATATTCCTGGCTACTTGGCACCATAGGATCTGTCTAAATCACCAATTGTATATTGATAATCTGATTTAAGGGAATCAATAAAAACATTTATATAGAAGTAATCTTCATGGCTATTTGAAATCTTGATAATCTTCAGTGATGATTAGGTTTTTAAGAATCAATAAAAAAAATTTATATAGAAGCAATCCATGGCACTACAGCATCAGTCAATTAAAATAACAACCTGCTCAAAAATGGCCAGGTTTTTCGGCATTAATTCAGCTTAAAAGACACTGCAATAGTCCAGTATTGAAAGCTGTAACCAAAGTTTAGTAGAAAATACTCCAAAATCAAAACTCTTTTCTGCCTTGAAATCTTCTAGCAGTACCTTTTATTTATGTATAATAAATAAAAAAAATACATATGCAATAATTACTCCAAAAATACACATTACATCAGCTCTCAACGCATTGCCTAGACAACGTCTACTGTGACTCAACGTTTACGAAATTATCGGCAAAGCTGTCAGTGCGGAAATGTCAAATAAATGTTCACACGCACAGCAACTCCCAGTAGCATTCAGAATCAGTTAGCCAACTGCAGAAATGACTTGCGGCAAACTTTCAATTTAACTGTTGGATGGGCTTACTGTGTCGCATGGACGTGGGCGGATGAATGTCTCGGCGCAAATCTGTGGACACAACTTCTCCCAGCGACATCGCTACCAACAATGTGAAATGGGAAAAGTTTTCATCAAATTGTAAGAAAATTGTAAATTTTCTACCAATACGAGAAAGTTTTATTCATATGTCAAAAACGAAAATATGTTCATACATACATACGTAAAATGTAGAAAGAGGACAAACAAAATGGGCCAATTTGGCACACATTAAATTCATTGGTTGTTGTTTTAGTTAAAGTTAACGTGAGTTTTTTTCTTTTTTTGGTATGATTTTTTTATGCTGATCAGCCCAGCTGTTGATAGATTATGGGGTTATTAATGTGCGGGCCTAGTAATGAAGTATAAATAACGCAATAAATACGCACACACATGCGTTTGCGCAAAAGTTGCTTACAATCAGATTTTATGACTTTTTTACTGCAAGTAGCAAAGAGGGGGAAGCGGGACGTTAGCATTAAATGGATATTTTGCTTGGCGAGTGATAAATATGTTTTTAATCGCTGCACATAAATAATGATAGCGTTCGATGTGTGTGTGTGAGGGCTACGAGGCGTATACGTAATATTTGTAAAATAAACGCATCGACAAGGCAGGTCATACATAAAACATGCACACACATGCACCTTCCAATGGTGTCAGATGTTAGAAACAAAATCTTCTTCGTTAATAAACAGGGTGCTGCATGAATAAAATGATACAGGGTTAAAAAAGTACGAAATAAACACTTAAAGTAAAGTACGAAATAAACACTTAAACACATTTTCAGTTTTGGCTTATTTCTGGCGTTCAAATTAATTTCTGAGCTTTGATGTATTCAGAGACCTATAGTCGAATTTTATGGCGAATATTTTCGTGGTACATTTTGTTCTAAAAAAGTCCTGTTTTACAGGACATTTTTGGCATTTTAGAAAAAAGGGTAAAATTGACCCATATACTTAAATAGGAGGTACAGGGTTAAAATGCTCCACAAAAATGTTCTTCGTTGTATTTTACATCAAATTGCTGAACACATCATATACCTAAAATGTGAGGTTACATGGTTTTCATATGCCGATTCACCATGAGAATGAGCAAAAAGGGGAAGACTTTGACCCCCCTAAAAAAAATTCAGACGTAAACTTTCAAAACGCCGATACACGTATATTTTTGGTCCCCTCTACCAGAATCCGATGTCAGAACCTTGTTATTTTGAAAAAAATTTGATTTTGTTGTGCAGTGTAATCAGAGATAATCAAATTTTTGAAGCTAGCCTAAACTTATAATTCACAGAACCTTAAAGTAGAGGCAGCAGAAAACAATTTGCTGAAGGCAACTAAGCAAAGATTAGCCTGACAGGCTGATCAGATGTACCCAGTCAAATCCTTTGACTTTAGAGAAGATGAAATCCTTCCCACCCCAATCAGTTGCAATGAGCAGCTCGCAGTAGATTTGAATATTCAGTAGCTGTACTTGCGCAACAACAATACGACTAACATACATCATTTAGACATAAGCTCATCGATGACCACAACCTCTGTATTTTCCAACAACACCTCCTGTGTAGCAGCAACGAATGCATCGAAGGGAAGACAACCCATTAATAATAAGAAGTTGTGTCTCGAAGGTTTCTTTTTATTTTTCTTTCGAATTCCAAAATATTGTAACGAAAATTACTTCTCTAAGTTCATATACTGGATTGTGTTTGAAAATAAAACAACTTCAATTACTCAGCGCAAACGCAGTCAAAAATCAACAATCACTTTATTTACAAATTTACACTTGTTACTACTTTACTACTACTATTGCATGTTTCCCCTTTGCTTGCTCAACACCGACTCGACTCCTTGCGCTGCACACTGCTGCTTTTATACCAGCTTTCTTATCGCGCCGAAATTTCTTGCAACTTCCAATTGGAAAACGCTCGACCATTCTCGCACAGCCCATTCCTTCGCGAACCATCCTTGCCATATCGGACCTTGCACCAAGCGGATTATACCAAATTTGCCGTACTTCAAAGTGCATGCCTGAAAGTATGCTATTCATGCAAAGCCCAGCACAGTGCCTCATCGCTACATTATCATAGAAATCTGAATGAATCCTCTGGTGGCAAGAATTTCAGTTGATCATTTTTCAGCTCAGTGCCAAATATCTCAAACCTGAACTGGACATAAGCTGGACAGACAGAGAACGAAAATAATATTATCCATTTTATTTATTTTACTTATTCAAAAACTAAAGAATATTGTTACGGAACTTTAGTTCTGTCTGCCAAAGCAAGCGTAGTTCGTACTGCTGGATTATGTCAAAATAAAATATACTGAAATTTATTAGCCCAGTTCACGACTGTGGTTAAGCCACTACACTTACTTCACTTTTTTACTATTCACTTTACTTTGACTTGAATTTTGTTATCCGTTTCGCAACACTTCGCGCTGTATTCGGTTTGGCCGAAGAGCAACTCGATTTCAAACATTCTAGCATGGCCTCGAATCGTCTCTGCTTTAATTCCCTCAAAATTGCCATGCTCCCTAAAAGTATGCAATACTGCTGCTGCCAACCAATGTCCGTTTAGTGTTGTCGCATTGCTTGGGGACCCGCACTGCGCAGAGCGAGCTGCATGATTGTCACAATACAAAGACTAACTACTTAGGAAAACTAAAAAATAAATCAAAATAAAGTCACATTTTTTAAAGTGGTTAAAGAATTTGTTTCATACTAAAAACTGAACAGCTCCAAAGAGGAAACAAGTTGTATTTATTTCTCTTTAAAATTTCTAAATTCTCTTCTACTTAGAAAAACTAAAAATACATTAAAATAAAACCGCATTTTTGAAGGTCTCTGAAGAATTGTTTTCATACTAAAAACTGAACGGCTCTAAAGAAAGATCTATTTCTATTCATATCTGCTTAAAAATTCTAAATACTTTTCTACTTAGGAATACTAAAAAATAAACCAAAATAAAAACAAATTTTGTAAAGTCTCCAAAGAATTTGTTTCATACTGAAAACTGAACAGCTCCAAAAAGGAAACAGGTTTTACTTATTTCTCTTTAAAAATTCTAAATTCTCTTCTACTTAGGAAAACTAAAGAACAAATCAAAATAAAACCAAATGTTTTAAGGTCTATAAAGAATTTGTTTCACACTAAAAACTGAACAGCTTCAATAAGGAAACAAGTTTTATTTATTTCTCTTTAAAATTTCTAAATTCTCTTCTACTTAGGAAAACTAAACATACATTAAAATAAAACCGAATTGTTTAAGGTCTCTGAAGAATTGTTTTCATACTAAAAACTGAACGGCAACAAAAAAATTGTATTTCTATTTATATCCCTTTAAAAATTCTAAATTCTCTTCTATTTAGGAAAACTAAAGAACAAATCAAAATAAAACCAAATTTTTTAAGGTCTCTAAAGAGTTTGTTTCAGACTAACAACTGAACAGCTTCAAAACGGAAACAAGTTTTATTTATTTCTCTTTAAAAATTCTCTTTAAAAAAGTGCAATTGTAAGCACATTTAGCGGTCTTTGTGTAAATCTATCTTATGTGTAAATATCTTTGGCGAGATGTTAGTGATTCTCGACACTTTTAAGCAAGTTCTACTAAGAAAAAATTTAATTTTTGATAAATAATATTTACAATTATCTATTAAAAACCGCAATAATTTGCTTATTTTTCAAATCGTTATGAATCTCCGTACACAGAACCGTCTTTGGGTTGGAAAATTGGTTCAATTTTCTCACTGATAGTGACTACTATTCTTAAGTCTTAGTGTGTTGTAGTATCTCTCTATTATAAACTAATCTAATCCAACTAATGAACTTATAAATCTAATAAACTAATCTTATCCTTCTTGATGGATATCCTGTCTTCTAAATTCCTTCTAATTGCTTATAATTAGAGACTCGATTGGTTATGATTTGAATATTATTCACCAGAACATTCAAGCTTAAGAGATTACTTTTTAATCATATGAATAAAATAAATCATTGACACGCTATATTTTGCATACTTGGTAATACCTAACTATCAGCACATATGCATGCTTACATAACTATTTCCCTAAATGTGTATGTGTGTGTACGCCAAAATGTATGCTATGTGCTCGCCTATCAACTCATTAGTAGCTAATAATCCGATCAATAATAATACACACCAGCGGACTCACAGACATGAGTAATTACGAATCAAAGGCGTGGCATGACATAGGCACACCCACTCCCACACATGCACACCCATTACCCACTCGCCTAGGTATACTCGTACATTAGAGCGAGTTATCGCGCGCGAGTGTGGTCCGCGTGTGTTATGGCTTAATGGCAATAAATAATCTCTAACTACACAACACAACAAAAACACAACATAAGCAATACGAAAATTCTTGCAAAACAAACAAGTAAGAACCTAACGACGACAAAGCACCACAGAGCAGAATCGAAAGGAAAATCTGTCTGTAATGGCATACAATGCGTGGTAAGTTTTTACCAGTTGTGCAATTGAAAATGCTGACACAGCGATATATCAAACTGTCGACAGGCGAGCGGAACGTTGCAACTATGACGATGGCTTTCGAAATGTGAATAATCACTTGTGCTGACGATAATAGTCAACAGAAACAACATAAACAATCGACAACAGCCACAACAAGCTGTGTTATTGCTGTGACAAATTGCTGCTGCACAGTTCGTTGGCAAAAGTAAAATAAGCCAAACTAAAGTAGTCTTAATTGTGTTGCCACTCGTATGAGATGATTAGACCAGTCATGCTTAAGCGAGCTGAACAGAGATGCTTGGCTTTTACGTGCAAATCGTGTGGGCGAAGCTGCCGAGCTGTTGCGACGCATCAGTCGGTACTTGTCGTTAACATATACTTGCACAAAACGTGTGTATGTGTGTGTGTGTGTGCTTGTATTGGTAGCTGTGCCAACGCTGAGCATCACTGGATTAGAGTTTTTTGCATCAAGCACTGAGTGGATATGGAAATGTAAAATATAATATTTATAATATTTTGTAAAATTTATGAAGAGGTGAAGTAATTCTCAGAAAATTTGAACTAAATACGATTGTACCAAAATAAAAGTATTAAGCACATATCTGGTTATAAAATTACCTATGAATTTCTTTCAATTGCTGCATGCAGCTATAATCGAACTGATTAAAAAAATTTTAACGACAAGGCAGTTCGTATTGCGAAATTTCGGACAGTAAGACAAAAACACAGAACGAACACGGGCTGCTGTACGTTGCATATTTTGAGGGGCATGGTAATTTTTCAAGAACTATTGCAGAGATAGTTTGAGGCAACGCACAGTGATTCGTTCCATAGACAAAATTCAAAAAATTTATGGTCTCAGAATTTAACGATTTTGATGTAATTTGAAAGAAAAAACTCCAACTAAGAAAACCCCAAAAAATCTGTGCAAAAAATTAATTAGTGTCTGTGCAAAAGCGGCTCAAAGTTGAAACTGTTTTTACAAAAAAATTGAAACTGATATTTTCTGTTTTTTAGTCTATTGAGTAAATTGAGTAAATTTTAAAAATACATGGTTACCAAGAAGTTGCTTAAACTTTCAATATAGAATAAGAAATGATGTGGCCATTTTCGCTTTTAATGTTTTCCCAAAATTTGCAAAGCGTAGGCTTCTACTTCACTTTTAATTCAAAATATTTTTCTAAGTTAAAAATCGGAAAATGGGCAAAACTTAGACGAAAATATCTAAAAAGTATGTGAAAGTATGTTCCTGGATTTTTTTTTATTTTCAGAAGCATTCTTTATTTCTTCTTTCTTTGTCGGATATTGTAATTATATCCTCCGATATCTTCCGATCTCAGAAAATAATTCAATTTGAAAAGTGGTCTAAACACGTATTTTTCGACAAAATTTATTTTATTTATGCCTAAAAGTATGCAATTAGCACGAAAAATGATAAAATCTGAAAAATGCTAAACATACATCTATTATTATCGTTTTTATTGCAAAACCAGAGGGTCCTAAGACAATTTCTGTTACTCTGAGCTATAGTTTTCCAAAAATGACGAAATTTGCAAAATTAAGCCTCAGGCATTGCCAAACTACAACAGTTTAAGAAAAACCAAATGGAGATTTCAATTCAGAAGACCATGATTAACAAATGATGATTAGTACATCAAATTTTATGAAGAACGGACCACTCCTTCTAATTTTGTCCCGCGGTTGTATGGAGTCGAATCACTGTGCAACGCCGAAAGTTTTGAAAATGAGTTATGCTCCAAGCAGATAAGCATAAAAGGAGCCGGTCAGCCAGTCCGTTTGGTGGGTTTGACAAAAAACAGTGTGACACTAATAAGAAAATTATAGTAAAAGTAAAGTGAACCAACTGAAGTGAAAGTGAAGTGACTGAAGTAGAACATTGTAAGTAAAGTGACTACCGTTTCCAGTGAATTTTGTTTTATCTTGGCACAATTCAGCGATACGAGCTACGCTTCGCTAGTGAAAGTAAAGTGAACCCACTGAAGTGATAGTAAAGTCAATGAAGTGGAAATTTATAACTAAAGTCACTATCGTTGTGAACTGCATTGAAGAAATGCCGAGTGATTTGTTTTATTTTTACACAATTCAGCGATACGAACTACGCTTGCATTGGCCAACAAAACTAATTTTCTATTGTTCCGAAAATTAGATATAAAGTCAATTATATGAATTATATCCATTGTGCGAAGAAAGGTGTTTACTATGGTATTAAGATCCTTTGTAATGGGCAATAAATTAGTCTCAAAATTCTGTCAAGTTGCTGTCAACAGTTGCAGCTATTAGTAGCTAAAGTGAACACACTGAAGTGAAAGTAAACTAAATTAAGTGGAACATTGTAATGCCGAGTGTTTTGTTTTATTTTGACACAATTCAGCGATACGAACTACGGCTGCATTGGCCAGCAAAACTAATTTTTTATTGTTAACAAAATTAGATATGAAGTCAATTACAATATATGAATTATTTTCATTGTGCCAAGAAAGGTGTTTACTAAGGTATTAAGATCCTTTGTAATGGGCAACAAATTAGTGTCAATAGTCTGTCAAGTTACTGTCAATAGTTGCAGCTCTTAGTAGCTATAACAGTTGTAGCTTTAATTGTTGTAGTTTATTATTATATACGTTGCAGTCAATCGTTATTTAGCGACAGAGGCAGTAACTGTTGCTACACATGAGAGTCATAAAACTTCTACAAAAGTTGCAGGGGACGAAGACCACAAGGAAACCTCACCTCCTATGCACATGTCCAGCGTTAAGGCTTGCAATAATTGGGTCAGCATTTGCTTAGCTATTAAGAAATTCTACCTACCGACAGTCATATTGTTCAGATTATCAAAGCCAAAAGAAAAGTTACAATGAGTTTTTGCTTCTATGAAACTTGTTTCTCTAAAGTTGACGCTTGGATCCTCAATTAAGTTATGATTGTTTAGAGCCTTAAAATGTGCCCTAAAACAAATTCAGCTCTTTTTATTTCAATCTAATACGAGTTTTTCGAAGTTATTATGTATTGTCTAGGAATACAGTAACTCTAATCATTTCTAATCAATTCTAAGAAAAAACACTCAACTTTCAACTGCAACCCTAACACTCTCCACCAGAGATTCGAGCAAAGATTTTTGCTCTTCTGTACAAAATTTCGATTACCTTTTCGTTTACAAAAACTGTTTTTATACCATCACAACTCATTTGAACTTTTTTCCAATTCAAATTGTTTGCTCAAATTAATCTCAAAATAATTTCATCGAAAACCTAATGAAACTTGCTAAAAGCAAATCAAATTTAATGTGAGCAACGTGAACTGTAATATTTCTGCAATTTGCCTCCGGCCACAAATAAAAAGAGCATATTTCAAATTTCAATCTAATTTTCATCCGTCAGAACCATACAGCCATCGCAGCGAAATGTCCAATTGAAAATGCACAACGACAACAACAACAGACACTAAGAAAAAAGAGAAAGTAAAAAAAAAAGAGGAAAAGCAACGATAAACTTCCCCCCATGGACCGCATCAAATACTAATGAAAAACCGCACAGCGAAAATGAGAGAAAAATAAATGAAAACTTGTTGCATATTTTTGGGCGCTGGCATGGCGTCAAGAGGCCCAAAGCAATAATCGGAAGCACTTAACGGTACATGGCGCAACGTGCAAAGGAAAATATGATTGAGTTGGTGTGAAAAGCGTACGGCAACGAAGAGGATGAGGAGCGGAAAGAGGAAGAGAGGATTTGTAGGCGTATTAGCAGTGTAAGGTGGTATTTTTTTGGCGGTTAGAGTGTCAAAAAGCAACGAGCAGAATGTAAAAGTTGGAAGAAAAACCGAATGAAAATTGAAAAGTAGAGGAAAACGTGCTTACGCAGGATAACAGCGGTGAGTTGTGACAGTCAATTGTGGAAATATTTAAAATAGTTTAATGCAAATTGGTGTGAAAATTTATTTTCTAAATTTACACAGTCAGTATAAATTTATAGTCAATTTAGCTTCAATAGTTAAAGTTACGCAAGATTTTTTTTTTTTACAAAGTGATGCAATAAGAACGTTAAAGACTTCAATGACTGTAATTTCAACTTCTATGAGTATTTTAGTGCTAAGATATTTTTTGGTGTCACTGCCCAGAGGAAACTTTGGTTGGCCATTCGGTTTCAACTATTGCGGTGTACTGATGTTACCGAACTGATGAATAGACATTCTTATTCTTACTTCTTATTCTTACATACATTACATTCTTATTCTAACTTATGAATGTCTTAGCCCAGTTCTGAGCTCGCGTATACTAAATCTTTTCTCTGTCCCGTTTTTACATATTCTGCTCCTCCCCATATTTGACTCTGGTCATATTGAATGAATTTTTCATATGTCGAAGAAAATTACTTATTAAAAAATAGTCAAAAAGTTTTGCTGAAATTTAAAGCAAAACAAAGAAATCTATGCTTTGAGATAGACGAATAGACTGAAGCTACGTGCGTCTATGTGCGTCTAGAGTCCTGTCATATGTTAGTTGTGTTTATTATTGTTTGGAAAAGATACCCGAACCATAGATTTATTTCCACTAATCTTCAGTTTGCAACTCAAGCAAAGTCAACAGAGAAACTACGGTGCATGGAGAACCTGGGTGTACATACGAGACTGGGCTGAAAAGTTTTCTTTCTACTCCTTTACCTTCTCTAAATATACGAATATTTTTACGAAACGAAATATTTTTTTTAATTGCTGCAGTAGTCTGATCATAACAAAACCAATCCATGTCTGTAAAAGCTGTTTGGAAACTATAAATAATTTGATCTGCTGCCTTTGTATGAGACACAGAGCTGAGGTACAAAAAGAAAAAAATGAAAGAAAAAAAGGATAATATCTTTCTGAAGTCTTTCTGAGCGCTTCGATTGCAATCAGATAGTCTAAAAATATGTTGTAAATTTCATGCTATCGGAGATTGTGCTTCTTTACCAGCAATCAAGTATGCCACAGTTGGTTACTTTCAACCAAAATAGGTTAATCTTTTTCGTTTACTTGCTTACTTTGTTTTCTCTTTGTTCACTTTTTGTAAGGGAAACCTAAGGTACAAAGCATGATAAATACTTAGCGACAAACTTTAAAGCAAACCCTTTTTCTAATTTTTTTACATCTTTTTTTACATCTAACTGGTTAGAAAAGGCCTTTTTGCATTGTTGGACGAAATAAGAAAGGAAATTGTCGGCCTCGATAGCTCAGCGGGTAGCGCGCTGGCTTCTCATACCGAGCGCCCCAGGTTCGATTCCTGGCTTGGGCTGGAAAAAACACTCGTCTACTTCTATCGCTATCCACATGAAGGGAATGAGAATTACAAGAATCGCACAAGTGCGCTCTTGGCAGGCAATGGCAAAACCTCCAAGTGTGAAAGAAAAACTGCCAATCGCCGTTCGGATTCGGTGTTAAACTGTAGGTCCCCTCCCTCCCTTTCCCCATCCGTTTGAAACGTGTGTTGTATCACATGTTGGAAAAAACAGTGTTGCATACACATTTAAAACGGGTGGAATTTGTGGTATCGCAACGGGCCCATAAGCCTAAGTGTGTCTCATACAGAGGCAGCCACCAAACCAACCAACCAAGAAAGGAAATTATACATACTTAAGTACATTTTTTGTTTTGTTTTTAAAGTTGATTATATTTATGTTAGTTTTTCAAACAATTCTAACGAACAAAATTATTGGTCTGTTGGTCTTTTGCAATTTGCTAGTTTTTAGCTGAAGAATGTTTTCTTCATCTTTTTTGTTTTTATTACGCATGAGGTAAAAATTCTACAATTAAGATGACTGTGATTTTTTAGATGGCTAGAGAACAAAACAGGCACAAAAGGGGGCGCCAAAACTGATATCTTTCTAAAGACTCTCCAAAGAAAAGGCAGCCTAGTTTGTCAATCAACTTTGAGTATCCATTCGTATGGACTCATAGCCAAATTGTGAGCTCATTCTTCTCTGAGTTGGATAGAGTCTTCAAGCGCAACATTAACTCCTTTCTGAACTTCTCTACATTCCACAACACTAAGGAGCTCTATTTGGTACCAATAAGGACCCAACAGGGTCTACGCGTGGCCAATCTGGCCAGCCTACCTAACCTGAACTAATAAGATTGCAAAAAATTGAGCTTGATGATGTTGATGATGATGTTAGAATGGACTGGAAGATGGTAATCTTTCCATAGCATTCAGTCCATTCGGATCATTGTACAATGCCCAAAGGAAAAGTGGAGAGAAAAGATATGGAAAACGAATGAATAAATTGTTAAACAAAATTTAAGAAATAGAAAGAGCCCATCACCTCGTTTCCATATCACCCATCCAAGTCTACAGATCTTCAATCCAAGTCTATAGTAAAGAGTTTAAACTTCTTAGTCCACTTCGGATCTTCTAAGTCTACAGCAAGGAGCTTACATTAGATCTCCAAGTCCTCAGTTAAGAGTTTCGCTGCCTAGTCTGCATCAGATCTGCCGCCCAAGTCTACAGTAAAAAGTTTTGGCTGCTTAGTCTGGTTTAGATCTCCGGCTAAAAGTTACAGTAAATAGTTTCGTCTGCATCAGATCTCTCATCCAAGGCTACTTGAAAGGGTAATGATTTTTGGCTCCTTAACCCTTTCCGACATGAAAATAAACCCGTTCTGTATGAATTGTATGGGCTGTAGTCCAATATATTGGACATTGCGACTGAAAGGGTTAATCTGCATCATACCTCCGATCCAAATCTACAGTAAAGAGTTTTGTCTCTTTAATAAAGTAAACAATGAAGACTTTTGGCTCCTTAGTCTGGATCAGATCTTCGATCCAAGTCTACAGTAAAGAGTTTAAGCTTCTTAGTCTGCCCCGGATCTCCCATCGAAGTCTACAAAGAGTCTACCTTATATCTCCCGTCCAATTTTTCAGTTGAGAGTTTGGTTCCCTAGTTTGCATCAGATCTCCCGTTCAAGTTCACAATAAACTTTAGTCCGCGTCAGATCTTCCATTAAAGTCTACAGCAAAGAGTTTACATTAGATTTCCAAGGCCAAGTCCTCAGTTAATAGTTTGGCTTCCTAGTTTGCATCAGAACTATGGTCCAAATTTACAGTAAACAGTTTTGGCTGCTAAATCTGGTTTAAAATTACAGAAAATAGTTTTTTCTGCATCAGATCTTGAAAGGGTAAGGAGCTTTGGCTCCTTAATCTGCATCAGATCTACCGTCCAAGTCTACAGTAAACAATTCTGGCTACTTAGTCTACCTTGGATCTTCCATCCAAGTCTACAGCAAAGAGTTTACATTAGATCTCCCGTCCAAGTCTTCAGTTAAAAGTTTGGCGCCCTAGTCTGGATTAGATGTCCGGTGTAAGGTTATAGTAATCAGTCTTGTCCCTTTAGTCTGCATCAGATCTCCCATTCAAGTCTACAGCAAACAATCCTGGCTCCTTAGCCTGCGTCAGATATTCGATTCTAGCCTTCATGGGATCCTTAGTTCGAATTAGATCTCCGATCCAAGTCCACAGTAAATAGTTTTGCCTCATTAGACTGCATCAGATCTTTTATTCAAGTCTGCAGTAAAGAGTTCTGTGTCAACAACATATCGTTTTTTTCTCATTAGTCCACATCGGATCTCCCATTCAAGTCTACAGTAAAGAGTTTCAGTTTCTTAGTCTGTTTGGAATCTCCCTTACAACGAGAGTAGGTCGTATACAGTGCTTTATGGACAGGTTCATCCAGTTCTGGAAAATATTTTGTGTTTTCCGATATAAAATTTAAACCATTTTGCATGGAAACTGCTAACTACTGTCAAAACCTGACAAGACTAATAAATTTGTTTAGAAAAATCAATTTTTGTGGCCTTGGCTGGGATACAATGGTACAAATCGCATAACAGGCGGTGTCTCAGTCATTAACAGTTAGGCTCAAAATTTTAAAAGTAAAAGTTTTTCGCTGGAATGTTAAAAAACCAGAAGTTGCCCAAGCAAGCACTTCAAATTAGCAAAAGTGAATTCCTACAACTTTTTATGTCAGTGCCTTGCTGCAATATGAGACCGTAACTGGTCTGCGTTGAACTGTCATTGTGGTTCTTTTACACAAATGCCATCAATCAATTTGTTACAATTGGACGCAACCCTCTAAAGAACAACAAAATGACATGCAATTTTCAAAATATATCGAACGCCAGTTAGCACAAAACCCAACTGTGTTCGCTATAAAATACCAAATCAAATATTTCCTTTTTTTTCTGTTCACTAACAACTTTTATTTATATCTTTTAATTTACAGTTCACAGTTTGACTCACAGCAATTATTTATTTCTGTAAACGTCCCCACAGCTGCAAACAACTCAAGTGATGCTTTCGTCTGTCGTATAGCAAAGTCTCGGAGTCTTCATTTGGCTGTCCGTTGCCAAAGTATAACAAATGAAATTAAATTCCAATTCCAGGCAGCTTACGCCAAATGCAACAACAACCCATAGAAAATGGCGTAAAAAATGTATGGAAGACACTAAATAAATTCACGCAAACGAAATGAATTGAGAAAAATGAAAAAAAAACGTTAAAAATTAATGGCCAAACGAATAACAAGCAACAGATAAGAGTGTAAGAAAAATTGGGTGAAAAAAGTTGAGCATTGGAAAAGTCGAATAAATAGGATCACGTTAATCAATATGCGTGGGAATGCGAGACAGCTATTAGTGAGAAATATTACAACAAAAATTGGAGGAAAACGAAAAATGTAAATTCGCAGACACAAATACGAAGAAATGTAAAAATATATATATGCATAAATCATAATTAGTTGAAATGACAGTTGGTCTAATTAATATATAATTTAGATTTGTTAAACTTATTAGCAACATTTTTCAAAGAAACCTTTTAACCAAATGCAATATTGTAAACTGAAGATTCAACTGTCTTGTTTGCATTAATTTCTGCCATTTGCAATGAAATATTATTAATATTAAGTAGATTATTTTAGGTCAATTCTTTCATGTTTAACATTTATGCACTCAAGTCAAACAGTGCGTGTAGCGTTGATTTGTCTTTTGAGTTTGCACTCAAAGAAGTTTTCTATTAATTTCGCTACTTAGCCTGGCGGCCATACTTGTTAAACTTTCTGTATAATATTTTCATACACACACAATCACACACATATATATAATGCTAAAAGTTTATGTATTCGATATTTTATGGGCTCAATTCTGGGAAGTGAAAATTTTAATTTCACATAGGCACCATGGAAAATACATAAAATTTCCTATAAACAATTCACTTGAAACTGCCGAAAGTATTGGCTGCTCGTAGCTTGGCCCATGTCAGCCATATTTTAGCGCTAAATATTGGCTTTAAGTCTTAATGGCATTTTGTCACAGTAGCGAAAACGCGTTGTCACCGCTTAGAACTCATTAAAGCAGATTAAAAGAAGAATTTTAGAAGTGCATTAACTGTCAATGTGGGAAAATAATAATCCATGTATTAGTGTGGAGAAATGATGCATGCAAAGAAGTGTTTTGTGTGTTCGAAGCCTTTGTAAATATTGTACAGTGGACCCTCGGTTAACGAACGCCCCGCATAACGAACATTTCGCATAACGAACACTTTTTTTTGGGAAAAAAAGTTTCTCTTAACGAACGAAGTTACGCATAACGACCAATGAAAAAGGGGGAAACCTTAATTGCATGTAAAATTTCTGTCTGTGCTAAGCAACGAAACAGGGGAAACCCCGAATACACATTGTAGTGCTGTCTGTGTTTAGCTTTTGTTTCATAATTGTGCATTTTGTTTTATTTTTGTGCATAATTGCCTGTGTTCGTCAAATTAACAAGACGTGTTAAAACATACAAATGTTCTATTTTTAATTTTGTTTTTATAAAAATTGCAAAATAACATACGTAAATGCCTTCAAAAAAAGATTCGGAGAAAGAGAAAAATAAAAGAGCCAAAATAATAAAATGAATGTTACATTCTTTCAATAAAAGTTCAAATTGAAACATATTAGAGTGTATTTTTTTCGACCTGGAACGCATTAATTCATTTTGCATTGATTTATATGGGAATAATGGTTTTGCTTAACGAACGTTCGGCATAACGAACAAGATCCTGGAACCAATTGTGTACGTTAACCGAGGGTCCACTGTATATGTTTTTTTTTAACATAACTTGTCTGAGGTCAAAAATGAAAAAAAATTGGGCATAACTGCAGTATAGCGAACGCTCGTGAAAAAATAAATGAGTATGCTTTTATATAGAGGGTTGGCTCCTAAATCTAACAAACTAAAAATTTTGCCTGAAAACGCCCATAAAAGGCGTGGCTCGGGGTCGAAGTGCAAAGTTTTTTATAAAAAAACTCAATTAATCTCCAACTGATTTACACGATATGGGTATCAAACGAAAGGTATTTTTCATACCTTTCTTCTGATGTGCAACATTAGATACGTAAGATGTACTAATAAAAAGTTTTAAGCGAAAAAATTAAAAAAAAAAAATCTGTTTTTGAAAAAATTGTAAAAAAATGTGTTGCCTAAAACTTTTAATAAGTACATACTACGTATGTAATGTTATACATTAATAGAAAGGTATGAAAAATACCTTTCGTTTGATACCCATATCGTGTAAATCAATTAAAGATTAATTTAGTTTTTTTTAATAAAAACGCCTTTTGTGGGGGTTTCCCAGGCAAAATTTTTAGTTTTTTAGATTCACAAAAATAAGCTCTATATGGTCCAATTTTCGGTTTTTTTTCATGAGGGTTCGCTATGCTGCATTTGTTCCGAAAATTGTTTCAATGTTTTTTATTTGAATCATCAATAGCTTCCGTTGGATCATCACAATTTAACAACTCGATAACTTCAGGTAGAAGGTGTACAAGCTTTCGTTTTTGCATGCGTCTGCTTAAATATTTTAAGGAAAAAAGAGGATCAGAAGTATCAGCAACTCTATTAAATACATCCAGAAAATTATTAGAGCGGTGTTTTTAACGAATGTGATGCAATTTGTGACATTGCATTCACAAATGTGCGAATGTGATGCATAAAATTTGTAATTTTTATGTCGCGATTCAGCAGCAGATAGCAGCAGTAGATGTTATCGGCAACCAAGGATATAACTTTTGAATAATTTCAGCTGTTTGAAAGCAGAACGTTTGAAACTTACTTGAAGTTAATAGAAACTGGCACGATAAACAAATTAATATAATTTCAAAGCGGAACACTAAGATTTGGTCAACGCATTGCATGTTTAGTGAAAGCTCGGCGCGTAGTATTTCCGTCATTTGTGCTACCAAAGCCGCTTACTTTAGGCATATCCACACGAAGAACTAGTCCCTCCAAAACGAGTTTTGCATATTCTCCTTCCTTTGACGGCCAACAGCCGAAAAACTGGCTTTCACTGATGATTTTTGTAATCCAAAATGTATTACAGAACTAAGCCATGCGTAGTTTTCAGCTCGAAATTTTTCCACCTTTCTGCTACATTTTTGCCATTTTGCTGCCATGTACTTGCAGAAAAGGAGTAATTTTTCTTCTATTATTTTCCTGCAATCATCGGAAATTTTAGTAGCACAAATATTTTCTACAACAAGATTAAGAACTGCATCACGCTTTTTTCCTTTGAACGTTCCTTGAGCCAAATTTCAAATAATTCGATTTTTTGCATAGCGTAGTATCCTGAATAATTCGTATTACTAGCAAAACGCAAAAAAGCGCAACTTGAAATAAAATGAAATGAACTTATAATATCCTAATTTATTCACTTCTTTTTACTTTAAGTTTGCCAAATGTTGCCGAAACTTTAAAAGCTTGCACAAAGATAAAATTTGAAGTCAACCGCAAAAGCTTTCAGGTCATGTTAAAAACTAGTTTTTTCAACACAAAAAAAAAGCTTTTTAATAAAATCATTAATACGTAGGGGAATGTAACCGGTTGTGGGCCGGGTTTCGTTTTTTGCCCGTAACTTGCATTCAAGTATAAATTTTTCGGACTTGTGGGTACCAATGGAAAGCTAAAGGCAGTAGGTAACCAAAAAAAAAAACATTTTTCTATAATTTAAAAAAAAAAAAAATTTTTTTAACAAATTTTGTAAAGAGCTTGTTTTTGGCCAACAAAAATTTGTAACCGGTTGTGGGAAAGAGAAATCCGTCTTTGAAGTTTGCTCATTTTAGTCGAGTTCGTCGCTTAAGTCTTCGAACTTATAAATGCTAATAGGTCCTAAATCGTTCCGAATATCGCTTTACTGTCTTCGGCAAGTTTGTAGATATTTTAACAACCAACAAGTTTGCTGAAGACACCAATCCAAAAAAAATACAATCAAACTGTGTAATTGTGATATGTGCTTTTTTTGGCGCAGCGCAACGTGGCGTATGAGTGTCATTTAATCAGTCATTTAATTATACTTTGGGAACCGCCTTGACAAGGAAGTCAAAAACACGATTTGCAATAATGTTCATGCAAAAAACATGGTGGCCCACAACCGATTACAAAAGGTGGCCCACAACCGGTAACGGCAGCCATCCTTTAAGTGACTGGAAAAATTCTCGTGGCGAAAAATTTTGAGCAAACTCGATATAAAATCGGAAAATTTAACGCAAATACTGCATAAAAATGCATAACACTCACCTCTTTGCAATATTTCACTTCGCTTTATCACACTCGCAAAATCTTCAGAAATTACTTTCTTGAAAATTTCTTCGTAAATTTTTTTTGTTTTTTTGTAGCTGCGGATCAGATGCGTCCTTTTACTTCGGTGTTTGCACTAATACTGTCTATTGTCAATGTACACATAGCCTCATACTCAGATCTGTCATATTTTATTAATGACAAAAAATACAAAGGCTGGCCCACAACCGGTGATGGCCCACAGCCGGTAACATTCCCCTACTTAATTCATCGTTTTCCATTTGAAAATTTTTTTAAATTATTCGCAAAATTTTTACAATAAGCGCTTAAAACTTTACTATCAATACTGATTCAGCAAATAAATATTCAATGACTTGTCGATAAAGTGACTTTGACTGAATACTGTCAAAAAGTACTTTATGTTTTAAAAAAACAAAGTGAGCTTTTCGTTGCTTTGGAGTATTTCTAGCATGATGAGGGGGGAAACAAATTTTTAACGGCATTTACGAAATTTGACTTTCGCACAGAAAAAGTGATCATTTGACCTAATGTGCACTGGTGTCGATTGTAAGCGTTCTAACTGGCAGCTGGTACACAGTGTTTGTAGGTTTTTTGAACATATCGTTGAATAAAAATTTTGTAAATTTTGAAAAACATTATATAATATTTTTTTTCTACCAAAAAATGTTGGAAATTTTTTTCAATACGCCAAATATGGATTTTGTGTTGATTTAGTTAGTTTATGAATCTAAGCTGATTCATGATTGTTTACCACTGAAAAAACCATTTTGACGGTTTTTCATTTTTAATTATCTGTATTTTCTTTAGTATTTCTATAAACTTTTGCTTTCATGACTTTTATTTTTTTATCGGGTTTTACAAGTACAGTCGTGTCTGGGTATAGTGAACACCCTATATAGTGAACACCTCTATAAAGTGAACACCCAAATTTGACATGGAGCCTCTAAATATTGAACAAAATTTTAAAAGCAATTTCAAGCAAAAAACAAACAGTGTATTTTTAACAAATAAGACGAGTTTTTGAACAAAAATGTTAACCTTGATATAGTGAACAACCTCAATACTCTGAACAGGCCTTGCAATAATTAGTTCACTATATCCAGACACGACTGTAGTTCTACAATTAGGGTTCTACAATTATAATTACCCAAAGCCGATGTGTACTTTTCGAGATATCAGTGGATATAATATATAGTTTTTATAGGTATGGAAAACTTGCGATCTTTCTAGTGTTAAATGATTTTTTATAGACTCATCGATAGATTATTGAACGAGAAGATATAAAACGAATGTGAAAGATTAAGCAAACAAACAAAAACGATCATAAATAAGCACTTGGAACTTTTCTTACTTACATAACTAACTCAGTAGCTCCATTGGTTTTCCTTTAGAATTGAGTCGGAGACTGTCTATATACTCTATCAATCACCCAATTGAAGACTGTCAATCTAATGCACTTAAGTTTTTTTTGAAAGATGTGTTGAGAATTTTTAGAAAGATACTTTCGTGCTTGCTTACTAATTTTTCAGGATTTCTGGCGATTAAAAACTTCTCTCTTTCCCGTTCCGATTTTAATGCCCAGCTTTGTTCTCTCTATCCAAAATATCTCTTTCACACTTACTGTAAAAAAACTGTCCTATCTAAAGTCTCTCCGCTCTATCTTATAATAGAAGAAAATCTACCAAGTGCTTTCAAATTGATTACTTTATAACCGCATTCACTTTATAGCAGCGTTTCATAAGCAAAATTCTAATTTAACACTAAAATGCCGGGCCCGTCCAACATTCCTTATATATCCATATGGAATCATGCTACAAACTAGGGGTAACATTTTTGTACATTTTTTTAACAATACTCATAGCATATATAACTTCATAAGAAATAGCAATCATCAATCAAATCTTTCAGAAAGTCTTACAATAATAAACAAAAAACCAAATTGCAGACATCGTGACTAATTTTTTTTCATTCTACTGTTGAATACGTGAACATGGATCGCGGCTTATTATTGCAGTTTTTTGGAACCAATGATTTTGAATCAAATTAGTGAAAGATCACATCCTCGCTAAGCTATCGAATGACTTTTCGTTGCTTAAATTCGTATTAGATTTGGAGCGATTTGGCCTCTTAAGAAAAATTTAAAGAGAAAGATTTGTTTTCAAGAAAAGTTTGTAAACCCTATTGAGGCCCTAAGCACCCAAATGAACTGAAGAAGACTGAACTGAAGAAAGTTTAGTAATAAAAAAATTACTGAGGCTCTATACACCCAAGAAAAGTGAATAACTTGAAAAAACGCTGCTTAACTGTTGCTTTAAATTCATAGAAAACCAATCCTACATCCAAGTTCTGAATATTTTAATTTATTTCCTTTTTGGTGAACATTTGCGCCAACTGAAAGACTGAAATAAACCACTCAAGACGAAACTGTAGCATTGTGCTTTCTTTATTATGAAAATTCAATACCTGAAAAGTGAATGATGACATGCTCGCTAAGCTGTCTTGATTCCTTACTAAATTCTACCTCATAAGAGAAACTAGAAAAAAAGGTGTTGTTTCAAAGAATGTTGAGTAAGCATTATTGAGTCTCAATGCATTACAAATTTGCTTGAAGATAGTGTGAACTCTGATTTCAGTCATGCTTTAGTCTGGGTTAAAGGAAGCTCACAACATTTTGTTTTATAAATGTACCAATTCACAAATCGACTCTGAATCTGCGCCTAAACCATTCTTGAAGATATTTTGTTAGGAAGAAACCAGTTAACCTTTAAATAATTGCAACACCGAATCGGTTAGCAGTAACTTAAAACTGATTTTCAAAAGCGTTTGAGTGAGAGTTGATTTCGGAGTTAGAAGAACTTGCTCAGAAGTTTCAAGGATCACAGCCATTTGTAGGGTATTCTGTGAACAGTAGTTGAAATCTGGGAATAAAACAATTCAATATGTTTAAATTTACATGGAATTTTGAGAAGCAAAAAAGCATTTTATTGACTTACATTGACAACTCTTCATTTATCCGCTCCAGATGAAGTCTTTTGACACTTTCTTCTGGACGTTTACTAACCACTTTTCCCACATAGACCTCACAATCGTAAATTTAAATTTACTTATTATCAAGTTTTTTATTCTTCAAGGTTCGAAAATACTCCAAAGAGAGTTTTGGAAACGATTTCGATTCGAACGATTTTTCTCTGGGTAAAAAATGTCGAGGATCACAACTTTTTGTACGACACACTGTGAAATATTTATACTCTTCAAAGTTCGGAAAAGTTCTAAAGGGGGTTCGAAAGAGTTTTTTTTCTTGCTAAGAAGTGTCACGAAGGGTCACGGTCCGAAAAGACTCCAAAGGGAGCTTTGACAGAGTTTTTTTCTTGCTAAGAAGAATCAAGGATCAAAGTCGATTGTATGGCACACTGTGAAAACTGTTCTTGAAGGTTCGAAATGATTCTAAAAGGAGTATTGAAAAAGTTTGGTTTTCTTACTAAGAACTCTGCACACTTCGAAAACTATTCCTCAAGGTTCGAAAAAACTGCAAAGAGAGTTTTTAAAGAGTTTTATTTGCTAAGAAGTGTCGAGGATCACAGCTTTCTGTACGGCACACTGTAAAAAACTATTCTTGAGGGTTCGGAAAGATTTTCAGGGTAGTTTTGAAAGAGATTCTTTCTTGCTAAGAAGTATCAAGGATCGAAGTCGATTGTATGGCACTCTGTGAAAACTGTTCTTGAATGTTCGAAAAGATTCTAAAAGGAGTTGACAAGAGTCAAGGTCCAAAAAGACTGCAAAGGAAATTTTGGAAGAGTTTTTTTGTGAAAAAGTTTCGAGCATCACAACTATTGGTACGGAACACTGTCGAAACTATTCCTTAAAGTTCGGAAAGATTCTAAAAGGAGTTTTGAAAAAGTTATTTCTTCTAAGAACTTTGAAAACTATTCTTCAAAAAGACTCCGAAGGCAGTTTTGAAAGAGGTTTTTTGTACTAAGAAGTGTCGAGAGTCACAGCGGTTGGTACGGCACACTTAAAGGTTCGGAAGGGATCTCAAAGAAGTTTTGAAAAAGTTTTTTTTTGCTAAGAAGTTTCAACACTTTCAAAAATATAAGTTAATGTTCGAAGAGACTCTAAGGGAAGTTTTTGAAGAAGAGTTTGGAAGAGTTTTGTTTTGCTAAGTAAAGTCGAGACTCGCAGCTGATGGTCCGGCACACTGTGAAAACTATTCTTAAAGGTTCGGAAAGATTCTTGAAGCAGTTTTGCAAGAGGTTTTTTTTTTGTTAAGTAATATCGAGGATCACAACGGTTTGTACGGCACATTGTGAAAACTATTCTTCAAGGCTCGGAAAGACTCCAAAGGAAATTTTGAAAGAGGTATTTTTTTGAGAAAAGAACCATCTCACTATTTCAAGAGAGTTGTGTTCAGAAGAGTATTCTTTATGGACTTGAATGAATTTTCAAACGTACCAATTTTTAAGTAAGTAGTTCTCGAATAAAACAAAACCAACATAGCGAGCGAGCAAACAATGTTCGCCTTTGGGATCATCCTCTGTGTGTTGGTTCTTATAAAAAAAATACAAACATGAGGAATCAATGCTTATCTGAAACAAAACACTGAACTATTTACACGTTAAATCCACCTCAATGTTTTAAATACTGAACATTTTGCTTAACTCATTTAGGTGAAACTCATTTGCAACTAATAACAAGCAACATTGATGAAAAACACATACAAACTCATTTACCTATTGAGTTGTATTTTTAAAATGACATAGATATGTATGTATATACATTACATATGAACATACTCATAATATATGTAAATATCCTATGATTCTAGCAATGAAATAAATTGAGGACCAAACAAAAAAAACAAACAACAAAATCGCCAACTCACCGAACGCGTCGATGCGGCTACGTTCAACGGTTGTGGTTAATCCGAGCACAAACAGCATCATTACGTATTCCAGCAACATTTCATGCGAAATTCTGGCTTGCGTTTGTTTTTTGTTTTCAGTGTGTTCTTGTTGTTGTTGTTATTGCCTCAGTGCTTCGTGCAGCCCTTTTTTGCTTTGTAGCTATTTTTGTAATATTTGTAGATATTTGATTTTTTCGGTTTGTATATATTTTTGGGTGGCAATGTATTGTCACTGTGCGTGTGTAGGTGTGTGTGTTATGCAAAAGGATTTTACATTCACAACAACAACATAACACTAGCGCAGAAAAAACAAAAACACCGACAGCAATACGGAATGAGAAACGAGTAAACTGTTGGCGCGGAAAATGTTTCGTTGATGACAAAGCACGCCCGCACACTCACACTTGCGCACACGCACACGAACACGTACACGTGCACAGTAGTCGGAGGTGCGAGGTTGTTGAGCGATTGGAGAATGAAGGTCGGCCGTTCGGTCGCTGTTGCCAACTAGTTGAAATATTTTTATTTTTAGCTTTTTTGTTTTTGTTGTTTTTGTTATGTGTTTTGATTTGCCGCTATTGCGATTTTAGTTGCTGCAGCTGTTGTTGATATTTTGCCGTCACTGCTGCGTTAGTCGTTGTTATTGTAGAGTTATTGCTGTTGTTGTTTAGCTGTGTCTGGTTTTCGTTGTTATTGCGGTTGCTGTGTAGTTTTATTAGCAGCTGAAATGTTTGTGCCGATGTTTTCACTATTGTTTGTTATTTTAGGCTGAGCAAACAAACTTTGCCAATTTCACACCAATACATAAACAATCAGATCAATGTGGCCAATCTAAGTGACACTTTGTAAGGATGATTGCAAAAAAATAAATTAATTGGACACATTTATTTCACTGCCAAGTCAAGACAGTTTTTTGGAAATTTATAGTTTTTGTTTATGTTTTTATTTTTAGTCATTTATTTTTAGTCATTTAATTTTAAACTTTTTAGTTCCTTAATTTTTAATTTCTTAGTTCTTTAATGTTTTTTAAATTTTTATTTTTTAAATTTTTAAATTTTTTAGTTTTTTATTTTTTATAATTTGTTAATTTTTTTTTAATTATTTTCCTTCTTTGTCGGTTTCAACTTTTAGTGGTTTGTATTTGCTGCTTATAGTTAAGTTTATTAACTTTAATTTTCAATTTGAGTCATTGTCCTGTGACAGCTTACTCAATCAGTTGCACTCACTCTTTCCCATCTGAGTGAGAATAATATCGCTTAAATTTTTAACTTACAGCAAAATAGCAATTTGATTCACTGTCCTTTGACAACTCACTCAATCAAACGCTCCGAATCAATTAAGTTTTGAGTGAAAATATCTCATATTGTAACATTATTTTATTTTTATCAGATTTGAAAATCAAGTCATTCTCCTCAAACAACTCACTCAATCACTTGTACTCACTCTTAAAGTATTGAGTGAAAGTCTCTAATGTGATTCAATTATTATATTTGTGTCAAATTGGCAAATTGAATGATTGACCTTTGACAACTAACTCGATTTCACGAACTCACTCATTTACGTTTAAGTGAAAATTTCGAATGTACTTTATATCTCATTTGAAAATTGAGTGATTGACAACGTATTCGATTTACTTAACTGACTCATGCACTTTTTGAGTGATAATCTCTAATGTGGTTTAATTATTTTATTTCCATCAAATTTCCATCAATTTCATCAATTTTCATAAACAACTCACTCAACTTTATACACTCACTCGTTCACTTTTGAGTGAAAATGTTTAATGTTTAATCTCAAATTATGGCATTTAGATCTAATTTGCAATTTGAGTTATTAATCTTTGGCATCTCACTCATTCACCTCTGAGTGCAAATCTGTAGTCTGCTCCAATAGCAAAGCCAACAGTTTGTGTTATATTAATTTTTAATGAGTGTAAATTTACGCTGCGTCATCAACAATTGTGCAGAGATTCACGTTTAAATTAACTACGCGAGCAACCACACGTCTGCTTCGATTGCTGCCGCTAAAGCCGCTGTTCACTTTTATCCGGCGCTGCAAAACCACTTGGAACTCAATTACATGATTTCCGTTCCGATGGAAATGAAATTTTGCTGCCGCGCCGCACAGTCGACACTTTGCCAGTTGCCACTTGTGTCTCGTCGTCACTTGCCTCCCAGCCACTTGACGCTTGCCAACACCACTCAGCAGCACAACTGACTAATGACACAACGATGCCGCTACCAACGACGACGTCGTGCTTTGTGCTGCCGTTCTACGTTAAGTTATTTTCAACGCCCTTCGACGTTTCAATCTGCACTTTTGACTTCGACATGAACGTTGCCGCAACACGGCACACAATAAATTCAACTACTTTGTCTGTGTCTGTCTGTTGCTCTAACGTACAACAATGAACTGGTAACAAATTCTTTGCGCGAAATCGCTTCAATGTCCGCTTCCGAGCCCTTACACTGGACAACTAAATATATGAAAAGCACAGGAAAAGGATTTTAAGTCTGTATGCGGCCCACGAAATGTCGAACATAACAGTGCGCGTAACGTTGTGTGCTTTTAGGCGCAAGCGCCAGAGTGCAAGCGAAAGCTTTAACTCTGTTAGATGTTAGAGATGAGCGAATCTCCGAAAAGGTGCACTCTTCAAGGAGAGCAGAGAGACACATGTTGCAGCAACATGTTGCGGTTTAATGAATGTTGCTGTTGTTTGGGATTTTGAATGAAACGTTTGGATCCTTAAAAAGAGTAAAAGAGTTTTAGCTTTGTTTTTGCTGCGGCACAGGCTTTTTTAAATTGTTAAATCTTTCCTTATTATAAAAAACCTTCGAAAATTAATTATTAATTGTTACAGTTTCAATAAAAAATGAGAACTAATGATTTAAAAGAGAAAAAGACTTTATTGAGCCGTAAATATGCAAATAAGTCAACATTTATTTCAATCAAACGTGAACACCAATCATTGATAATCTTTTTTTAAATTTAACAATTTAAAATATTCTTTAATTTTTATAATTAAATTTAAAAGAATCGACCATCGAAAATATTATTAAAAATTATAAATCATTCATTTGGCAATAAGTCTTCCCTGTCTGTTGTCTTGTTGAAATCAACAACCACAACGTTAGCTGCAAAAACCGCAAATTTCCGTTAAGTTACCTTAAGTTACCTTCACTTGGGCTTAGAAAAATGTCAACCCATGTCAAGTCCATGCGAGAGACTGTGTGTGTGTGTGTGCTTTTGAATGGCAGCGCAGAGACATGGCGCCGCATAAATTAATTTGTTGCTCTGACAAATGATGACAAACATACATAGACACAAAACCTGCAGGACCTGGCAGCTTTTCACGCTAGTCTGAAGTCAATGGGCCCTAAATCAAGTTTCTCTTAAAATTTTGTTGACCCCGTCAGATTTTATTAAAAAAAATACAACTACTTGTCTAATAATTCCTCATTTCAGCAACTTTTATTATATTTGAAGTCAATTGGCCCATTAATTAAGGTTTTTTCACTGTTTTTCCATACAAAAATTTAACCCATTGTTGACCGGGTAAAATTTCATTTCAGAAAAATTTAAAACACGTGCCGCATTATTTCTCATTGGAGTAGTTTCAGTATGTTTGAAGTCAGAAAACCCATGAAATCATGTTTCTTCATACAAACTCTTAACCCATAGGTGATCACATTTTGATTTTCAAAAAGATTAAAAAAACATTTAGAATTATTTCTCATTGGAGTTGTTTCACCATGTTTGAAGACAAAAAACCCATTACATAATTTTTCCCATATAAACTCTTAACCCATTAATGATCCCGTCAAATTTTGATTTTCAAAAAAATGTATTGAATTATTCTTCATTTCAAACACTTTCACCGAATTTGAAATAATTTTACCCATTTATTTATCTTTTTCCATGTAAACTGTTAACCCAATGTTGACCCGTCAGATTTTGCTTATCAAAAAGTGAAAAACACATCTCATATTATCTTTGATTTGAAGCAGTTTTAACGAGATTGAAGTTGATATGCTTATTTATTTATGTATTTCACATGTTCTCCATAAAAACTTAACCCATCGTTGACCCCATCAGATTATCAAAAAATTGAAATGAAAAACATGTATTTAATTATTTTACATGTAAAGTGCTTTCCCCAAATTTAAAGTCGAAAGGCGTAAAAATTCTTGTTTTTTCATACAAATTATTAACGAATAGCTTACCACGTAAGCTAACTAAAAAACAGTTTTTAATTGTAAAACAATTGTCAATTTTTTTTTTTTTAGTTCAAGTATTTTTGCTAACTTTGAAGTCAATAGGCCCATCGGTTCACGTTGTTTTCAAAGTCTTCCCGTAGACAGACCTTAACCCATTGTTGACCACGTTAAATTTTGATGTTTGAAAAATTGAAAAAAAAAATCAAAAAACCCAAAAAATCACGTCTCAGCAGAGGCTTATTTTCTAAAGTGGATCTATATTTCATGTTTGTAGCTTTGGCTATTTGGGCTGAGCGATGATGAATCAATCAGTTTAGTTAGTCAGGACCAACAATTATGTATATCTATAAAGATTAAAAATGTAACTAAAAAAAAATTAAAAATAAAAAATTGTTGTTTTGAATTTGTTAAAATATTTGAATGAGCAATTTTTCATTTAGTTTAATTTATACTCGGGACCACAGTTGATTTAATAATTCTTCTGTGTGCGAATGTTTTATTCTGTCAAGCGAAGCTTGGGTTCAAACACTCCAATTATTTGTTTTTTATAGGAATTTCACTACTTTAGTAGAAGTTTAGAAAATAAATAAATTGCATTTAAAATATAAATTCGGAAAATTCTTATTAAAAAATAGTAACATTTCCAATTTTAATATGTTATGCAATGGCAATCAATTGGCCATCAATTTCCATGTCAAACAAAATGTTTAGTATTTTCAATATTTGTTTTTTTATTTTGCAAGTAAATTGCAAAAATTGCTTTTATCGTACATGCCAAAGCCGAACTTTGTAAATTCTTTCAATAAATTATAAATAAGTTATTGCATACACATACATACACACAAACACACACACTATGAAAGCGTCTTTTGAAAGCGAAGGAGAGGTGTAGTAACAATTCAAGGAACAAACAAAGTAACAATTTCTTTCTCTCCCTGTATCTCTCTCTCTCTCTCTGATGTGAAACGAATGGCCTATTGGTCAATCCTGTTAAATATAATTTAATTCTATTAGCAAGGAGGATTCTCTATATACTTCAGCTCTATATTAGACATGATTTAGTGTTGTATGGAAAATCTTCATAGTTGGTTTTCGATGTTTCAAAGCTTCTCCTTTTATGCAGTTCGATGAAAAAGTGTATGAGCCAAACAATTATGGGTTAAATAGCGTCGCATCGACGTCAAAGTTCACAAAAATGCTTGAAAATTCGACAAATTGCTCCACAGCTGCTTAGAATTGGCTCTTAGAGGGTTTAAATCTATAATTGACCCACACTCATTTTTTCTTTTAAGCATTTCTTTCGAACATACCTACCCCCTATCTTCAACACTTAATGGGACTCCCATACAAAATGATTGTTTTTCTAAAACTCGCTCCCATTGCTCCCAGGTTGCCGCCAGACGTATCAAATGTAGGACTGACTACCATTTATTTTTTCTTGCGAATGTGTTTTCTATACATACCTACCCGCTATCTTCAAACCTTAAGGGGGCTGCCATACGAAACTACTCATATATAATGGAATTTCCTACCCACTTGTAAATGTAGTAAAGTAAGCGAGGAAGCATCCTATCTCGGAAAGTACTGAACCGATTCGAATGATTAATTCATTGATCGGCAACATTCTTGAGTCCCAAAAACACAAAATTTATTATATTTTAAAAACTCGCCAGCCAAGGGTAACTCCCATACAAACGATGTTGTGTCTACTATATATATTTGATTTCCATTTTAAGATTTGTGCTCCTTAAAGTTGTGCGCATATACCATATTAAATAGCTAAAATGTTTCCAAAATAAGAATATATAGTTTTTGGGGTTCCAATCCCCATAACTCCCTAACTACTCCATACCGATGGAGCATCACTGGTCTCAATCGACTATGACTTAAACATTTATACGGCATACTCTCAGGTGTTGACAATAAATAAATAATTAAATAAATAATAAATAAATAAATAAATAAATAAATAAATAAAAAACTAAAAAACTAAATAAATAAATAAATAAATAAATAAATAAATAAATAAATAAATAAATAAATAAATAAATAAATAAATAAATAAATAAATAAATAAATAAATAAATAAATAAATAAATAGATAAATAAATAAACTAAATTCAATAACATATCCACCGATAAGTCTGAGAAAAATGCAATTAAATGTAATAAATAAAAAAAATCTACTTTTGTATTTGATTTTCCAAACACATCCACACTTAAACAAGTGACACACACACACACACACACTCGTGCACCCGGGCGCAGATTAAAATATAAAAAATTCTTCGATACGAAAAGACACATGTTGCACATGGCAGCATAACGAATGTGTTTGACAATTTATCAGCGTATTCATTGCGCTTCGTTTGAGGATTAATGCCAGGCAACTCGTTCATGTTAACTGCAAACGAATATGAAGCGCGTTCAATAAATTCGGGCAACACATGTCGACTCCAGCGTACAGTGGAGACATATCAGTCTGACATTTGTGTCATAATATCGGCTACATGACAAACTGCGCGCGCACATATTATAACACAAAAAAACAACAACAATAACATTGCCATTGTAAAAACAATGCCAACGGCTGCAACAACAACAAAAACATTCGCTTATGTCGATATTGCCAAGTTAAAAAAAAAATGGAAATTCTGTGCGATAGTAGCGACATGGCTGGATGCGGCACAAAATTCAATTCGTTTGACAAATTCAATTGAAACTTTTCACCGACATAGCGTGTTGTTGTTGTTGCTGTTGTTTTCTAAATCAGTAAAATTCAATTTTTTTGGCATACGCACACAAACATTCTTTCAACAATCGACAGCAATGGCGCATAGTGTCATGTCAAAACGATAAAAACAACAAAAACAACAACAACAACGACAGCAACAACAAATCGAAATCAAAATTCAATAACCGAAATATTATAACGTTAACTCAAATATGCAGGAAATCATGTGTAAAAAAACTGGCGCAGCATGATTTTAGGCGCGCACGCGACATAATAAACTGTAGCTTATCAATGCAAATAAGCAGCAACGAAAACTAAAGCACACGCAGCCACGCACACGCACACGCACACAAAATGGTTAGCGATGGTTGGCGAAAATGTGCGACAAGCGTGGAAATTTACGAAGACAACAACAAAATTGGGTCACAGAGAAAGCGACAGGAAATGGTGACTAGATTGTGCGGAAAACATGCCAACATAATTCAGCTGGTCTTGAGCCATGTTTTGGTTGAATGCCCGCTTTGGATTTTCCTTTGGTTTGAGTTTAAAACTTCATAAGAAGAAGGATTTTTTTTTAAACTATTTTGTTATGTATCATGTGAGCAATGAATTAATCATTTTAGTAAAAGCCAACCAGTTGGAGAAGGCCTCATGTTTGACTTTGTGTGCCAAATAAATCATGATTTTGAACGAACTAACACTTGGAGTGAAAACCAACTATTGCAAAAAAAAAACTTCAACTTTAACTTTGTAACAGGGACCGTAACAGTTATAAGTTTTAAATCAATGTTTAAAAATCACTATTTAAGAGTTATTTTTTGACTTTTATTTAATGACTCAACAAATAAAAGTTATTTTTTATTTATATTTAAAAAATCCTATAATAACAATTATTTTTAATTTTTTCTTATTAGTCCACAAATAACTGTTTTTTTCGATTTAGTTGTCCTATGATAACAATTGTTCGTGACTTCTATTTTTTTAGTCATTAATAAAAATCATTCTGTGACTTTTATTTATAAAAGTCATCAATAACAATTATTAATTGACTTTTATTTATAAAAGTCATCAATAACAATTATTAATTGACATTTATTTATAAAAGTCATCAATGAAAATCATTCAGTGACTTTTATTTATAAAAGACTTTTATTTTTCAGTCATCAATAAAAATCAGCCAGTGACTTTCATTTTTTTAAGTCATCAATAAAAACCATTCTGATTTTTATTAATTACTTTTATTTATAAAAGTCATCAATAAAAATCAGAATGGTTTTTATTGATGACTTTTATAAATAAAAGTCATTGAATTATTTTTATTGATGACTTTTATAAATAAAAGTCACAGAATGATTTTTATTGATGACTAAAAAAATAAAAGTCACCAATAATTGTTATCATAGGACAACAAAAATAAAAATCTAAATATAACTATTATTTGTGGACTAATATGTGAGCCGCTCAGTGCACAAATCGATTAACTCCATAAAACAAAAAGTTGAGAAATGCGATGAAATAAATTTGTTTTTTTAAATTCCTTTTTTAATTTAAATTCAAATATATATATTTTGTCGTTTAATGGTGTTAATCTTTACTATTCAGGAAAGTTTTAATAAATATAAAAAGTTATGACTATACCAAGTGCTTTGACACTTAAATTTATGATTTTTCAAAAAGTGGAGTTAATGCACTGAACGGCTCATGTAAAAAAAATAAAAATAATTGGTATTAAAGGATTTTCAAAATATAAATAAAAAATAATTCTTATTTTTTAATTTTTCCGTAAAAATTACAAAAAAAAAGTATATTGCCAAGTTTGATTCTCCGTGCGAAAAGAAATGTATTGGTATATTTCATTTATTTTCATGATTTTTCCTTCATAGTAAAATTTTCAATTATAGTTTTCATAAATAACTTTTATTTCCAGTTTCTGCTTTGTAATGTATCATCTGAACATAAGACATTGAATGGATAAAGTTTTTCAGTGAAAGCCAACCAGTGGAACAAGATGTGTTTGAAAATCTTTTCACAAGGGTCCTGCAAGGTTTTGACTCTATTAGAGTCAGTCTACGGTCAGACAGTCTTCAGTCAGACAATCTTCAGTCAGACAGTCTTCAGTCAGACAATCTTCAGTCAAACTGTAATAAGGACATATCGCTCCTTCGCTGCAAGAACGTCATAACTCAAAAAAAAAAAATTTCAGTTTATGGCAACCCTGTGTGTATCTGCATATGATCTTTTATCTGCCAAAACCACTTTGTAAAATATTCAATACTTTGCTCACAAGACGACATGAAACATTTTTTGCTACCTTGAACTCCCTGTAATGTTAAACTTTAAAATTGAATTTTCTCGGAATGATGTAGTTTTGAGTTATGACGTTCTTGCAGCGAAGGAGCGATATGAGGAACTGGTTTGTTTCAAGCTCGAGAGTATTTTAGTCAAAGTCATATATCATATTTAGTGTTATACTCAGACAACCTCAACTACTTAGTTCCGCTTCAGACAATTTAGTTGCACGTGACTCAAGGATACGCATTCTTCTAATTATCAACAAAAGATAGATACTGGTTTTAAATACTGGGAATAACTCTACTGGAAACCTTTGGCGCACCTTTGAGGTGCGATAAAGAAAGATCAAAGCTCTCCGAAGGTCCTGCTGGAGATAATACTGACTAGAATTTATGAGATGAGTCGAATGTTACTATTGCAATAAAAAAATATATAATCAGATGCTTCGAAGATGCCGTTTCTAAGTCAGAGTTTGTGAGCTGATTCGATTGGTCTCACTTCAATTGATCTCTAATGAGATTCTTCGAGGATACTGCAGACAAATAAGTGAGCTGAGTTGATTGGAAGGTCCTGCAAGACTGATAGCTAGATAGATTTAATAGGGATAAGTTGCACTGAGGCACCAAAGATGATCTATTGTACTCCCTAGACTGATCGCTTCTAGTACATAACTTAGTCTAGTCCAAAAATTGGAAGCTTTTTCACGCTACTGCCGGTTATTTGCGGAAGAGATTCTCAACTGTTTCCTTATAATTTTCATCCCTGTAACTGATAACAATGGCAGCAATTTCAATAATATTACACAAACCCATGCAAAAGGATGTAAACACACTCACACACACACACATGTGTACGCACCAACACGCAAAAAGCCGACTTGCTTGCAGTCAAGCAAACATTTACTCACACTAAAATCGAATTTATTTTCAATTTAAACCGATGGCACGGTGGGACCCCAACAAACAACACAACAACACGACACACATATGCTGCATATTTTTAGTGTCACGCACAGCTAAAAACTCGAGGTTTCACATGGCTACAGTCAAACAAGAAACGCTTCAGGGCGAGAGAACAGCGCAATTTGACAGCAGGAAGGAGAACGAAAAGTGTTGGCATTGGGACACAAGACGCACGTTAAAATAATGATTTTGTTGTTGTTGCAACAAGTAACATAACAAACAAATATAAATACTATACATGTTGTAAACATGTTCGTAGTGTGCTTTCCTAATTTCTTTTTGTTATAGTTTTTGTTACTTGAATGTAACTTGCACTGAGAGCTCAGATTATGTGCACTTTGATATGGAGTCCTAATAGACTGAAGATAAAATTGTGTATTTGTAACAGCAAAATTAACCCAGAAGCATAACTGGTTTCATTGGCTCACAACAACTCGCTCACTGTTTATCACTTTGGATCAATTAAAACAAACAAACAAAAATTACCGGAAGCTATGCCGGCTTTGAAAAATATGTACATACATATAAGACCAATGCCCAGTCAGTGAGCTTAAGTGGTTCACTTAGCTCACATAAATATCGCTTCTGTTTACATTGTATCAATTACAGCAAACACAAAATTTTCGAGCTTGCGCTGACCAGAAGAAATTGTGCTATATTTTTACGATTTGTGACCATGAAAATGTATTATGACGCAATTGAAGGCCTCCAGAAATAGGCAACACGAAAACACTTAACGCACATTAGACGACAACAGCAGCATTGCATACTTTTAGGCGGCATGGTAATTTTGCGCAATTTATCACAAAGATGGTTCGAGGCGCTGCTAGAAAGTGCAAGAATGAGTTGCGCTTTGGGCAAACAAGTATTAAATATAACCGGATATAGCGCAGTAAGTAAGTAATTTGATTTTTATAAGCAAGCTTGTGACACAAAAAAGAAAAGTAAAGTGAAAGTAAGTAAACAAGCTAAAGTGAAAGTAAAGTGATTTTAGAAATTGTAAACAAAGTGATTACCGTGGTGAATTTCTTTAAGGACATTCAGTATTTTTTTTGTTTGCACAATCCAGCAATACGAACTACGCCTTCATTGGCCAGCAGAACTATTTTTCCTAACAGTTTTTATAACTGGTTCACTCAAGTTCCAACAACATTGTTGTGGCTCACTTTGAATCAGTTAAAACAAACAGCATAGTTCAAAATCTTCCTAATTTTAGAATTATATTTTACATTTTTCAAACCACATTGGTTTTTGTTAGCTCACAGTGTCTCGCCTCAACCACAGATTTTTGTGTCTGTCTTTTGTCATTTCGAGACAATGACGATGTGTTAATGATCTGATGTTACTATAATTTCGCTTGTTAAAAGTTTTATGGAGAACCGCTGATATCTAGAAAACTCTGGAAACTGGCTCACAAAGTTTTGTCAATGTTCAAGTTAAGAATTAAGTATCGCTGAGAATTTGCTTAGTAAACTCATCTCTCCGCAGAATATTATTTCCCGCATTGCTCAATGACCCTCATTAAAATGTTGCCAGATGCCATAAATGGCTTTCTCCTAAATCTAAAAAAAATCTGAAGTGTCCTCCCAGAAATTTAAAAAATCCCAAAATTTTCTTTTTTTTTAATTTTCGTTATTATAAACTACTCATAAAATATATATTATATTTATCATAGTTTTTTTTTATTGCAGCCTTTTTATTTATTCAGCTTAACAACAATTTAACAACTTTACACAAACAAAACCTACACAAAATGAGATCGGTATGAAATTTGCTTTTGTAAACTTCCTTCATTCATTGCATAAATTATACACTTTGAAGCATACAATTTATTTAAAGTAAACTTTAACTTTAGCTTTCAATACTCAAGGCTTCAGTGCCACTAATGATGTCAAATGTATCTCCAAAATTGTCTCCTAGAATCCCAAGAATCTCCTAAGTCTAGGGGGAAATCTTCTGATCTGGCAGCACCTCATTGAATGAAGTGCCAACGTGTCCTGCTGATCAGCCAATCTATAAGTCTAACCCAATCAGGGATCAGCTTTGCCAGAAGCACAAATGTCGGTTTGACAATTCCTCCTAAAACTGAGTGGCACGTACGAAACCTTGAACCACGAGGACATTCCCACTAATAGCATAAATAATAAATCCTTCAAGGCCAACTATGGTATTGCTTTCGTTTCGCCTCTGACAAACAGCACTTGGACAAGCAACATTCACACTTTGCTTGGATTGTGAGGTAATACGCAATAACGGTAAAATGGCTTCAATGCGTCTTATTTGTATGTGTTGATAATTAAAAGAGTCTTATTGAATGTTTTGGCATAGATGAAACATTGCGACAACGCATGCAATCAGCAAAAAATTTAGCTAAATCTATCGATTACTGCCGTATGTCACGTATCATATTGGCATAAAATTGGTTTTTGGTGCAAATAAAGACAGACAAACACACACATTGAAATCTGGAGAAATATATTTTTGATACATTTTGTCAACAGCTGCGTTGTGCATGCAAGGAAGAAACGTGTAAGTGTTGTCATTTGGCGTTATTGCAGAGGCAGCATTTAATAAATTCCGAAATAATTTCTATAGAAATTTCAGAGATCATTTCTGTAGAAATCATTACTTGAAGAAGAAGGCGGAAGGTCTCAGAAACAATGATTTTCAGACTGAATTATCTTTTTAAACTCCGATGTGAAGTGGCAATTTAACTTCGTGCGATTTCTTTCTTAGGAGTTTTGGGAAATTTTTGGTCTCAGAAACAATGATTTTCAGACTGAGTTATCTTCCAAAATTCCAATATGAACTTAAATTTAACTCCGTGCCATTCCTTCTTTAGGGTTTTAGGAAATGTCTGGTCTCAGAAAGAACGATTCCCAGACTCAAATATCTTCCGCAATTCGGATGTGAAGTGGCAACTCAACTTCGTGCGATTTCTTTCTTAGGAGTTTTGGAGATTTTCTGGTCTCAGAAACAACCAACCATTGCCAAAATTTCAATGTGAATTGGAAATTTAATTCAGTGCGATTTCTTCTTGATGGATTTTGGGGAAATTCTGGTCTCTGAAACAAAGATTTTCTGATTGAATTATCTCTAAAAATTCCGATATGGAATTTCTGGTCCATGCAAATAAATTACAAATAAATCCTGAGCTCAATAATTCCTAAGATAAAGCCACATCCTTGTCAAAATATCATCGATAAGTTTATAAAAATAATAAAGAAATGTAAACACATCTGCGGAGGCTATGGAATGGAATTGGAATTTGTCTAAATTACAATGCAATGTAATATCGTGGCTTACAAATTCATGGTTGAAATTCTCATAAATGTGCCGCAGTTGGCGACATTTAGGTGACTTTCATGCTTGTATAGAAACTTTTTAGTACCTAAGTCTGCACCAAGTCAGACAACAGCTTACAATCGCTTAACCCGCCACAAATATGGCGCAAACTACACTTCTTCATTAACCTGGAAACTAGTTAATTGAAACATAAATTGACAATTTCATTCTGCAACCGTCATTGGTTGTGTAACGTTGCCGCTTCAAGCTGATTAAGTAGACAACTTGAAACTTGTGTCAAGTTTGTGGTACATTTCAATTAAAATTTCATGCCCCACTCTTCTTCATATAAATCAGATAATTGAATTGAAAAGTTGACTTTATGCTGAAAGTAATTGATTTCCGTTTTCAATTCAATAGCGAACTGAGGGCAACATCAATAACAACAACAATAACAATAACAACCACAATAACATTCACACTTACACAACTGGACACAGTCCATAACGTTTCGTACCAACAGCATCCACTCGCTTCGCTCAGCTCAGCTAAGAGAAGATTGCAAGAACGTTCAAGCAAAAAAAAAAACGTTACTCAATTTATAACGAAATCTTATCCACTTAATTCCAGTTAATGGCACAATAAAATTATGTAACTAACCATAAAAATTACATGTTTTCCTACAAATTGAACAATTTTCGTAGTTTTTTTTGTCGAGCGCGCTCGTATATTGCAGATTTATTGAAGTCGGTTTATGTGTGTGTGTGCGAGTGTGTGTAAAAAATGTTCAATAGAGCTTGGGAGTGGTTATGGTAGTTTTCTCGCACACATAACACACACAGACACTTACACATACACATGAACAGCTCATCTTTAACCCATTTTCGGCCACTGCAAGTTTCATGTATCACTTACTCATTTTTTAAGTCACTTTACTCATTTTTAAAACCTTTAATTTTTATTAAAATTATTATTTATTACTATTAATTATTACTATTATTATTATTTATTAAATATTATTAATTATTATTAATTTGTATTACTAAAATAATTGCATTTTTAAATCCATAAAATGTTTAACCGCTAGTAGTGGTTTAATTTTCAAAACAAGCAAAAAGGAAAGCAAACCTAATGGTTACCAAGGCATGAAAAGCTGTTTCCGAGCATAATCGTATAATAGAAGTTCAGAAAAAAATATAAGTTTTAAAAACTATTTATTAATTCTTGATTGAAGATACTAACCTTAAAGATTTAATTACCAGAATCAATTTATATCAACGACAATGTAAAACTATTTGCCATCACAGAGCTGCGTACCTTTGAATAATGGATATAGATATATAATGATAGTTCAAGAAAAAAATATAACTTTTTAAAACTATTAATTTATACATAATTGATGATATACCTTAAAATTTAAATTACAAGAAAAAATTTATATCCAAGACAATGTAAAACTATTTCTCCTTACGGAGTCGCGTATCTTTGAAGATTATAAACACTTAAGAAGTTGCTTTAAAAAACTTAGTTTTGTAACTTTTGGAGTTTGAAATAATTACACGATTTGACTTTTTGCACAAAACAACATTTTACAGGTATTTAAATACCCTTCTGGCAGTAATGGGTTAACTTGAATGTTGCCAGGCGTGGCTTATATAAAATTGTTATTACATGTCGCGCAAGTCGATATTGATTCTGTCAGTGGCTGTTGTTGTTGTTGCTTTATTGGTGGCATTGATGTGGTGACCGCTGTTGCCAATCAGTGAACAAGTACATCATCAGTTGAAGTCGTTTTTCCACCTTATTAGGTTCGTATTGTTATATACGCTGCAGTCAAGTAGCGAGTTAGATGCACTTCTATGGAGACCTTAGTATATTAAATATTATTCGGTTATTGTATTATCGTATAATTAGAAATATATATAAGTAGGCGTGACTGAAAAGAAAACGTGATAAGAAAATCTGCTGGTATCAAAATCGTTCGATATAAAAAGCATATAACTAAAACTTATCTCAGCTCTTAACGCACTTAACTCACTCTTACTCAACTCTCTCTCTTTTCGTCCTGTGGATGTTATGCAAGGTTACATATATCCGTGGTAGCTACATACATATATATTTATGCTTGATATATGTATATGTATAGGTATATATAGATTTTGTATACTTATAGTTCGCTCATTTAAACAATGCTGTTGGTTCGCTGAAAAATTAAAAAAATGACTAATTTATGTCTTCCAAGATCTGTTGACATGAAGGGGACTCCAATTTTTATGATGTTGGAAAATAGGAAATGGTTTTTAATATTCAACTAACTGCAGAGTATGAAATCTATCAGAGGTACCAAGAATAAACTACTTGTGAGTTCTTCTATTAAAGGAACTTCGGTTAAAGAAACTTTTAACATCCTTCGAGAGATAAGCATTCTGAGAAAGAAAAGAGGTTATATAGAGGTTGTAAGACTAGACTCGATTAGGTTAACCTCAGGTAGGTAGGTAGGTAGCATATGGTGGCTATCTTTGTATGAGACACACCTTTCTAGTGGTCCATTGTAATACCAAGAATTGTTAAAACACATATTTCAGACAGCCAAATCGGAACAAAAGTGATCAGTTGACAATTGGCCAAAAGCAATTTTGCATTTCTTATATTCAATTCTTATCGACTTCGTGTGCATAATGAATACATGAATAAATAAATAAATAAATCAATAAATAAATAAATAAATAAATAAATAAATAAATAAATACATAAATACATAAATAAATAAATTAATTAATTAATTCATAAATAAATAAATAAATAAATAAATAAATAAATAAATAAATAAATAAATAAATAAATAAATAAATAAATAAATAAATAAATAAATAAATAAATAAATAAATAAATATATAAATAAATAAAAAAATAAATTAATTAATTAATAATTAAATAAATAAATAAATAAATAAATAAATAAATAAATAAATAAATAAATAAATAAATAAATAAATAAATAAATAAATAAATAAATAAATAAATAAATAAATAAATAAATAAATAAATAAATAAATAAATAAATAAATAATTAATTAATTAAATAAGGAAACAAAAAGGAACAAAAGAATTAATTAATAAATAATTAAATAAATATGTAAATATTCAAAATATAAAAATAACTCAAGCAAAATTGAAAATGCCTGAATTCTCTGAGGATAAAAGAAAACTCATTGTTACATTTTTAGCTTTCTTCCGTTGGCCTTCGATTTTGCATTGCAATTCATGTGGAAAATTGTCATATGTTCAGAAAATTTTGCTTTATTTCATTTGCTACTATTTTCATTTTTATTTAGTTTTTTTGTGCTTTTCTTTTTGCTACTTTGTAATTTTTTTTTTGTAACAAAGAATTTTCATTTATTTTCCTAGATTTCCACAGACGTATTTGATATTGATTTTATTTTTTTGGTGCTTTTGGCAAAATATTGCTTTATAAAATTTGTTGGCAAAGCAGCTGAGAGCCAGCGAAGCGAATTCTGTTGTAATGCTGGCTGCTGCTACTTTTGTGCCTTTTGTTGTTGTTGTTGTGCGCTTCTTGGCACACAAATACAATTATTAAACCTAGTCCTATTATATCTTTATAAGGCTTTTAGTTTCCACAGAATTTCTCTACTTATGGTTGGATCAAATAAAATATGAACTCGAAGGCATGAACGCGGAAAAACAATGAGCACAACAGCGAGAGAATATAATTTTTATTAGGCGCATTTGTTTTATATTTGTTTTTGCTTTTGGTTTGTTATATTTTTCCAATATGTTAAGTTGGTAAATTGTTGAGACAAGTGAAAGCGGTAATGAGTTGCATTACGGCAGCATGACCCAACCTGGAGTCTGATGACAAAGCGAACCTCCTTTTGTGATCAAAAGTTGGTTAACCCTTAAAATGAGAGCAGAGTTTAGCGAGTTAAAGACTTTGGGTTATAATGCAAATTACATCTCCTCCACCTCTCATCTCATCTAACTTTGGCATTATTTACATTTTATAAGCGCTTCACTGCTTTTCTACTTCTTCGACGTCATGTTTGCTTTTGAGCACATGAACTCTTTCACAAACAATGGAACAAAAACAAACAAAACGAGACTACAACTAAAAAAAAAATGGCGCCCACTCTTTAATGTTATTCATGTACGCTCAATGCTGGTTGTGGTTGTTGTCGTTGTTGTTGTTGTCCTTCTGCTAGCTGCACACTAAACACTGCGATGAGTGTGCCGCATTGTTGAGCCACGAGTACTTTGGTGTTTTTTTTATGGTGTTCTTATTGTTGTTGTTACTTTGGTCCGCTTCTTGCATTTGCTTGCTTTATTTTCATTATGTATCTGTTTGTTTTCCTACGGCTGCCTGCATGTCGCCGTGTGTGTGTGTCAGTGTGAGTGTGTTCGATTGAATTGCAGTTCATTTTATATGGTTCTCTGTCTTGATTTTTTTTTAAATTTTGATTTTTTATTTTTACATTTTGCATTGAGTGAAGCCATGTCAAGTGGGACCCCCAAAAATTCACGAAATCACCGATTTTTGAAATAACTGTCTTAATTTGTAGCGGGTATGATGCTGACGACTTGGCATTATTATTTCGTTAAAATTCAATTTATTGTTAATGTTATAAACAATCAAACTTTTTAGCCAAAAAAAATTTCTTAATTTTTTTCTCAAAAACTATTTTTTTTTTTAAAAGATGACCACGTGAATTTATAATTAACTGTTGAGGCTATCTATTACAATTTTTTTTCACGCCCATTTCATTACTCTAACTTTATTAGTTCGAAAGTTATTAAAAAAAAGGCGGAAGCTGCAATTCTAATAAAGTACAAAAATTCTAATTTATTTGAGTATCAGTATTTTAAAAAATAAAAAGATACAAAATCAATGAAACGAGAATAATGAAATTTTGACACGTGATCAAGGAGATTTGGGGTTTTAACATACTTACCTTTCAAGAAAATTCGATATAAATTTTGAAGGATATAAAGGATTAAACTTTTCAAAGGACCTTTTTCATATCCTTTTTTTACAAATAGATATAAAATTAATTTTATTTAAATTCTTGAGCATTTTCTCTTTCATTTGATATATATACCTATATTATTTTTTATATTTTTTTTATTTTATATTATATTATACAGGGTAGGCCATTTAAAGTGGAAGCATCTGGTAACCCTATAACTTTTGACAGAGCTGTCAGATCGACTAATGACATAGCGCGTTGGAAGCGTCATTCCAAGACAATTTATACCATGGAACAGTACACTCCAAAAGAACGTGCTGAAATTGTTCAGCTTTATATTCAAAATAACTTCTCGATTGTGAAAACCAAACGTGCGTTTCGTGCAAAAAATAAAGTTAAAAGTGCTCCCGGTGATAACACCATAAGGCGTTTATACGCAAAATTTGTGAACTCCGGTAATGTTAGTAATGCCAACCACTCATCCCGACAACGCACAAGACGTTCCGATGAAAGTATTGAAGCCGTACGAGCCAGTATTGAGGCGGATCCAAGAACATCGAGTTATCGTCGTTCTCAGGAATTGAGAATCACAAGGACCACGCTCCGACGCATAATTCATGGTGATTTGAAGATGTTTCCTTACAAAATCCAAATGGCACAAAAACTAAACCCAGATGACTATACGCGTCGCCTCCAATATGCCAAATGGTCCATTGAAATGGCTGAGAACGAAGGTGACTTTTGGCGAAAAATCATCATGTCAGACGAGGCACATTTCACGTTGAATTGAGGCGTAAACAAACAAAATTGTCGCTTCTATGCCACTCAAAACCCTCAATTATTTGAGGAGCAGCCTCTATACGACCAAAAAGTCACAGTTTGGTGTGGTGTTTGCGCCGATATGATCATCGGGCCGTATTTTTTCCAAGACAACCGTGGAAAGACCTTATCCATCGATGGTGACCGTTATCAAGCCATGATAACCAATTTTGTGATGCCAATTGTTCGTGAAAATGGTTTGGATGAGTTTTGGTTTCAACAAGACGGCGCTACATGCCATACAGCACGAAAAACCATCGATTTATTGCGGCCATTGTTCCCCGGCCGAATCATATCGAAAAAAGGCGATTATGAGTGGCCACCGAGATCACCCGATTTGACGCCGCCAGACTTTTTTTTATGAGGCTACTTGAAGTCCAAGGTATACACCAACAAGCCAAGGACACTAGCTCAACTCAGAGCCAACATACGCCGCGAAATAAGAGCCATATCGGCCGATACACTGGCAAAAGTGATGGAAAATGCCGAAAAAAGGGCACATTTTGCGGCCAAAGCTAATGGTGGCCATTTACGCGATATCATTTTCAAAAACTAACTAGAAAATTTCTCCTTGGACCAAAATAAATGAATATCCAGATGAAAACAAAAAAAAACATTTTTTTTTCCTCTTTTTTTTCAAAAACAAATGCTTCCACTTTAAATGGCCTACCCTGTATTTATTTGCGCCTAGAGAGCGCACGCCGCGGGAGATAAAAAAATTAATATTTGAGAAACGGCGCAGACCGACAAACTTCTGTGAACGCTGAAATAAAGGGGAACGTTTTCCGCATATGATGACATTTTTTTTATTTTTTTGCAGCGTGAAGAAGACTATAGAAAACTTAATTGTTTATAAAAAATTAATGCAAAAGTTATTTTTTAAACTAATTGGGCGTGAAAAAAAATTGTAATAGATAGCCTCAACAGTTAATTATAAATTCGCGTGGTCATCTTTTTAAAAAAAAAAATAGTTTTTGAGAAAAAAATTAAGACATTTTTTTTGGCTAAAAAGTTTGATTGTTTATAACATTAACAATAAATTGAATTTTAACGAAATAATAATGCCAAGTCGTCAGCATCAAATTAAGACAGTTATTTCAAAAATCGGTGATTTCGTGAATTTTTGGGGGTCCCACTTGACATGGCTTCACTCATTGCTTTGTTTTGTGTGTTTTTATTTGTTTACATTTCAGTTTTTTGTTTTGTTCACTTATGTTATTTGCTCTTTTCTTTGGCCACTTGTTTACGTTTTTTCTTAGTATTTCTGCATCATTTGCGCATTTCGTTTGTTTTACATTTCCCGCATATTTTTTCATATTTTTTTTGTTGATTGTGTTCCATAATTCTTGCTACAATTTGTTGGCATTCCACCTGATCGACTGACAGCATCGTTTCATGCGTCCAATGGATCTTGAACATTGCTCAATAACTTTGCATGTCGTTTTGAATTGTTGTGCGCCTTTTTTTCTTGTTACATATTTTCTTTCATCAATATTAACTTAAATAATTTTACCAAATTGTATACGCCATTCTAGTGAATATCAATTTCGGTCGTTTGTGCGCCTCGAGCTGGGGTGCATACTTATTTTTCAATATAGCAACAACACAATAAATTACTTTGGGAAAAGTGAACAACTGTGTAGCTGCATATTTATTTTAATGTGGGTTTTTCTATATGTGTGTATGTATGTGTGTGTGTGAGTGTGTGTGTGTGAAAGTTGCCTGAGTTTGTTTATGCAAATGAGCAAAATGTATATTTAGTTTTAAAGTAGCTGTTAAGCTTGAAAGCATTTTGGATTTCTTTTCAAGCATTTTGGATTTTTGCAATGCAAAGAATGTAAAATGTCGGTTCAACTAAATTGAATGGACTGCGTGGTCTCAAGTAAACTTTGGTTATGTGTAGGAAAAAGTTTGTGCCCTCATAAGTATTTATCATAAATATTTTCTTCAGGCGTTGTCTTTACTCATTTTGATTTCAATGTAGCTTAGTTTTCCTTGTTTTGTTATTTTGAATTGAATTTTTTTGGGACACCACTGCATCCATGTCGATTTCTTGATGCTTTGACGGCTCTGGGATCAAGGATTAGGAATGAGAAAATGTAGGTGGCCGAAAAAATGGCAGTAATGACCATTCGATATACGAGCTATAAGCTATCGCAGAGTCCCATGTGTTCTGTTATGATTTGTTTGACTACTAAGAAGCTAATGAAAGCTTAAACCGCTGCGCCTCTCACAGCTTTCAGGTTGTGGCAACCTGAAATACTTAAATGTCTAAGGCAATCAAAAGGACAACATCGAGGACTTTTATTATCTTACTGCATCGCTTTGGGAAAGAATAACTTCCATGACTTTTACTTTTTTTAAAGCAGCACAAATTTCACATAAACTACAAGAGAGACGATTTTGCTGTTACAGACCTGTCCAAAGAAGTCCCACATCCAACAACAACAATTAGAACTCTAATGGAAATCGATACAGTGCTGAGAAAACCGGAAAGACTCCAACACACCTGGACAAGGCAAATAAAAAACAATATGAAACAGGAAAATTTGAAGAGTGAAACGGGAGAAATACATTAAAAATAAAGAAGATTCCATTCCATGTCAAACGTTCGTTGTTTACACTGCAGGGGCGGATTCTGAAAAATATTTTGAGGGGCGTTTCAAAAAGTAATTTTTTTATATTTTTTAAAAACCATTCAAAAAACAAAAATGCCTTTTAATTTGCCTGTAGTTCTTAAGTCGACCCTAATATTTCAGGGGGCTTCAACCCCCAAACCGCAGCCCCCTGAATCCGCCACTGATAAACTGAGTCATGTAGACCCATACTTCTAATTTAAGCAGCAGTTTGAAACTTAAACTAAAAAAGTATTTTTTAATGTAAGTTTTATATGCAACATACTTGAAAAAGTATTTTTCTAGGTATGTTACAAACTTCAGGGGTACCATTATTTTTTATAAATTGTTAAAACAATCTTCAAAGTACACCTCAGAGTTGTTTTCAAGTCAAAAGATTCAATAGTTGTAGAGTTATAGTCAATCAAAAGCAAAAAGGGTCTAATTGACCCAGAATGTTGCCGATGATTAAAAAAATATGTGTATTCTCCGCAGAAAGATTGGATAGGCCGGGCATTCCAGTGTTGAGGATAATAAGGGGTTCATGTTTCGGTCAACAATGGAAACAGATTAGTCAAATAAAATCTCTTCATTGAAACTTCTCTCAAAATATAATTGCAACATCCAATTTTATAATGATACAAAAATTAACAGATTACTTTTCAAATGATTCTTTGAGGTAACTTGAATGATACTGAAAATCTAGCTACATTTTTTACTTCAATACAAATTACTAATTTTTTTTTGTGAAATGAAAATAATTACTTTACATTTCTATGCATTGAAAAAATTTACTAATGGTACAAAATTTCGATTGTGCTACGCTTTGGTTTGGGTGGCAAATACGTAATTGATATATAAAAGCTCCAAAGGTTTCCTTCTTTTTTGATTCTTGTCTGATAAAGTGTGAAATCATTCCAAATCCTGGTAGCATTAAAATATAAACTTTAGGGTGTCTCATGAATAAAAATATATATTGACTAGGATGTTGGGACAAACTGTTCGAAACCAGCCCATATGATGAAAAAATCTAGACATATGACAGCCTTATCCCAGACGAGTCAAATATGGTGTGGTACTTCCTCTTTCAAACCTTGTTTCTAGCAAAATTATCATCCATATGCATTGGATCAGGTTGATGCCATGCAATTGTAAAAATTTTTGGAAAAACTGCACTCACTACACTCAGGTTGCTCGAAGAGCGCATAAATATGAGACAGACGATCCTTGAGAAATGTGATTCCCACTGTACCCAGGTTTCTCCGAAAGTGATCAAATATGAGACGAACATCCATTTATTTATTCTAGCGACCCGTTTTTTAGCATAGCTTCTATCATAATTGAGTGCTTTCTCTATCATATTGAGGGCTTTCCTTTACAAAATTGACGATTTTCATGAAATATGATTGCCACTGCTCGAACTTAGTTACTCCCTACCTTCAGTCCTTGAGGGTAATTCCATACAAAATAAATTAAATATGCTTGCTTCCAGAGGGATTAAAAGTTAGACGGGCCTCCATTTATTTACACTGGTGATCCTCTTTTTCGAACATAGTTACTTCCCATCTTCAGTCCTTGAGGGTACTTCCATACAAAATGAAATTAAATATGCTCGCCACTGCTAGGTTGCTTTCTGAGGGATTAAATGTTATACGGGCCTCCATTTATTTACACTGGCGATCCTCTTTTTCGAACATAGTAACTTTCTATCTCCGATTAACAAAATGATTCTCATGAAAAAGTGCCCCACTGCCACCAGGCTTCTTCGAATAGAGATCAAATGTGTGAAGAATATCCGTTTTATTTAACCTGATGATCATTTTTCCTGAACTTAATTACCATATCTCTCGAATCCTTGAGGGATCTAACATACAAAACTGGCCATTTTCATGAAATATGCTTCACAGTGGCCCAGAGTTTCTCCAAGAGGGTTCGAATGTAAGACGAACTTCCATTTATTTAACTTCCCAAACATTTCTCCGGAACATTTATACCTCTTACCTCTTATCCTTTAGAGTATTTCTGTATAAAATGTATGATGTTTGAAAGTGTTCTCCTCACTGGAATACGCAGTGTTCGAGAAAATATAATATTTTGAAAAGTTATTCTTTGACTAAAATTGCTTATGAAAAAGCTCCCAACCTGCCGTTCGGAACCGGCATTAAACTGTAGGTCCCTCCAACCCGTGTACAAATTCACACGCACAACACGGGTAGTTGCGGGAAGCTAGGCCTTAGTCTCGCGTAAGCGGGCTGTCGTGCCAGTCAATTATTATTAATATTATTCTTTCACTAATGCAATGAATTTTTTAATGTAAAAAATACAAAACCAGACTCACTCAACAAAGTGCACAACTAATACCATCAACTTTAACGATTCTTTCAACGTGAGATATGCAAGTTAAAGTGTTACTAGGCAAAGTGTTTCGAGTAGTTGGAGTGTAGAAGAAGCTCGAATAGAATGCATAACCCTTTTGGAGCTCATTTTTCTGTTTTATTTTGGGTTCACACATAAAAACTGCTGCTCGATAAACTTACAGACTCATTTGAAGCCCATGAACTGATAATGTTTATGACTTGTTTTGCAGACTCATTTAAACTCCACGAACTTATAATGTCCTTGAATTTATTTTTTCGCATGCTTTGCACTTAGCATAAATAGAACCCAAAAAGTAAATGCACTGATTGCCTATGAAAAGTCTATCTGCTGAAAGTCTAATAAATCAGACTTAAGCTTCAGCGTTGGTGTGATCAATTTTCGCAATGCCTAAACTTTGGCGGCATTTTTATGTGTCTCTAACGGTTCAAATGTGGCAAGCGGCAAAATCTGTTGCGTCACAAATTTTAAATAGTCCTCATGACCCAAAAATACAGCTAAACACCGAAAGTGTTGTCTAATAATTTAGAAAGACCGGCATTGCTTATCATAATGAAAGATGTATGTTGGCGAAATGACTTCGGGTCTGTCTGTCTGCCTGTGTGTTGGTCCCTTCAAAGTTGTAGCATTTGGAGCTTAGATGAGTGTGTACCTTTTTAAATGGCGTATAAATGCAGGTAGGGATGCTAAGAGTATCAAGTTGGATGCCAGATTGCACTAACTTAAAGCCAGTGCACGTATTGTACTCAAAATACACACACACACAGACATTCAGCCATCACATTTTTTACGTTTGCGTATATTTCAAATATTCTATACGATTTAACCAAGGCGACACTCGCATATATTTATTTACACACACACACGCACCCACACCCATTTATGGCTCCACACATTGCAGCCAGTACTGAGGCTTATGTCTGCCAGTGTACATGAACGTTAACGTAAACGCAAAGCCAAAGGCAAACGCATGTCGGCGACGCAAAACAACTGCGACTGGCGTTCAAATAAAGCAACTGCCTAATGATGTTGTCGCATATTAACTGGATTTACGCGTCTCCGATGTCGGAGCCGCACTTGCTTCGAACTCAGCGCGCGCCACTATATGTGCGTAACGGTAAAGCACTTTGTACATTATTGACGCATTTGTGTGAGTGGCCTAATGCGGTTGTGAAAACTGCCAAAAAAATAAACGGGCCCAAAAAAATTGAAGGCAGCCACTAACTGGCGCACCAGCAGCAGCTTACCGGTTTCTTGTTAAGCCTTAGCACTGATAGCGCTGCCTTTCGTTGGTGCATGTGTGTGAGGGTACGTGTGTGTGTGTGTGTGTGTGTGTGTGTGTGTGTGTGGCAGCATAAGGCGGAAGCGTTTGTGGTTTAATGAGCACTTAAAGTGCATGAAATGATAAACTCGATAAGTCAACAATGTGAACGAGCAGAAAACGAGGGCACATTGTAAACGGGCACAAGTAAGCAGCACATGCGACCTTCAAGGCGATTCCCTTGCATACGTACAATCTTTATGTGGTACATATGAACATTCGCTTATGCATATAAGTAGAGCTTTCAACTTAATTTTGTCACCATGATTTAAGAAACATAAACAGGACTTAAATATGGGAATTATTCGAATTTGTAATCCCAAAAAAACCAAAATTTATTTATTTATTTATTTCTTTACTTATGTATTTATTTATTTATTTTTTTATTTATTTATTTATTTCTTTATTTATTCAAGTTAACACAACCGGTGCACCCGTTACGACACGCATCACGCGGCACTGCAACGTGCGTAGTTTCCCACCAACTCGAAATGCAATCGAAGCACCTTGTAACCCGAAACTCCTTGCGTTGCCCAATTCTGCTGACTCCACTTCTACCGGCGGCGGTGCCGCGGCTGAATCAACATTTACCAGCAGCAATGCCGAGGTTTAGTTTAAGCTGTTAATTAGAATAAGCTTCAGTTGGTTTTTGGAGCTGAACGCAATAAACGGTCTAAAAGTAAGATTGGAGTTTTATTTGCTAGCGCAAGGAGCTCCCCGAGGGAGTTCCTCGCGCTCATTTTTTTGGCGGCCACCTGGCGGCGACCTTAACTGGCGCCCGAGCAGGGACCTGACTGCGATTCCTACGGGACCCTCCAGTCAGGCTTGTAATTTCAAGTATAACAAACCAATCAATCCTGCGATTCCTACGGGACCCTCCAGGATATAACAATTATGCCGACTGCGATTCCTACGGGACCCTCCAGTCAGGTTAAACAATTAAATATGTAAATATATAAAAATTAAGAAACTGATCGACCCTGCGATTCCTACGGGACCCTCCAGGGTATAACCACCTGCTGGCTGAGATCCTGTAAATCAGGCCCTCCAGCTTATGTACGGATCCTTGGTCATGGTTAGACGACAGGTCATTCCGCTTAGCGGAGAATCATTGCGACCAGGATACTGTACGGTGGAGTTAGTCGTGCCATTAGTAGGTCGCTGACAAGCATAAACGTCAGCTTCCAAACGGGGCAACCACGACGCTCCCGAAGCAGTAAATCAGTAATAAAGGAATGTCGCTCGGGTGGATGCCAGGCCAACAAGCTCCAATCTTGTTTTTGCTAAAATTGCGGTGAAAAAAATAAAAAGAAAACCTACAGCAAAAGCGGAAAAAATTTCAGATAAAAGTGAAAAAGAACCACGTATAGTTGCCAATACAAATTGCAGAAAAAACTTACAAAATTTTGAAATAAAAGTGCAAGGTCGAAAGTGAAAAAGATCGAGAACACAAAAATATCTTCTCGAAAAAAAAAAAAAAAAAAAAAAAAAAAAAAAAAAAAACAGTGCAAAAATTTAGGAGAAAAACCTACAAAAAAACCTACATCAAGAACAAAGGTGCAAGGACGAGGTAGAAGGCATCGAAGAAGAAGGCGCAAGGATTGCTGAAATCGATATTGGAAAAATTGCAGACTCGATAATCACTGGAGGAATTTTTTGCGACATGAAGGTGTTTTTTATAGTGTAAGTTGGAATACTGTATTCACAAAATACAGAAAAATAAAAAAGGAAATAAGTAAAAATACATCTTTCCTCTCGGGCGCAACAAATAAAAAAGAAAATAAGCAAAAATATATCTTTCCTCTCAGGCGCAATAAATAAAAAAGAAAATAAGCAAAAATATATCTTTCATCTCAGGCGCAATAAATAAAAAAGAAAATAAGCAAAAATATACATTTCCTCTCAGGCGCCGTGTGAACCCTAGAAATTCTTTAGTAATATGGACGATATCCAAAAGGCGCTAACTGAACTCACCGGTGGTCTTAATGCGGTGCTCGAAACACAAAAGCGTTTCGAGAAAAGGTTAGGGGCCTTGACCAACCTGCGTCTCGTCTCCCTAGAAGGCAATGGCGCAAACGGGAACGTAAATTCAGTTTTAGGGAGGATAGAGAGTAAGTTAGGGACCTTGAATACCCTCGAGTCACGTATTGCCGCCCTGAAAGCGAAGCGATCAACGACCACTGACCAATTACCCGGAACCCCTGTTCTTCCTCCTCTTTGCGGACCCCGTAATGAAGATGATCTGAAGCTTATAAGCCGGTTGCCAGACGCTGTGAAGGAATTACAACCTTTTGATGGGAATCCTGTGCAGTACGTGTCGTGGATCCACAGTGTCGAAAGCATCCTCCATGACTACGAGTTAGTGCGAGATAAACCAATTTTTCGTGCTATATTACAGAGCATAAGGCAAAAAATTCGCGGGGAGGCCGACACCGCTCTGGTGTCTTATAATATCTTCGATGAAGACTGGAATACTATCAAGGAATGTCTATCTCTTCATTATGCAGATAAGAGAGACATCCGGACGCTGGAGCACCAGCTTAATCAACTCTATCAGAAAAACTCGAAGCTGGACGAGTTCTACGCCTCAGTGAATCATCCCTAATTGTGAACAAAATTAAAACCGAGTCCTATAGCCAAGAAACTGTTTCTGTTTTGATAGATACCTATAGGAATAGGGCACTCCATGTTTTTATAAGAGGGGTAAACGGGGAAGCATCAAAGATGCTCTTCATCCGCAAACCGAAATGCTTGCCCGAAGCATATACATCCTGCCTCGAGTTTCAAAATCTGAGTTTCCGTAACACCGTGCTGCATCGACCGCACTCCACCAATGTAGTAACTGTACCCAGGAACGACATGTCTTCCAGACCACCCCTTCCACCAAGAATTCCTCACAGACCCTTCCCAAGAAATCCATTCCATTACAATCGCCACTGGTCAAACGATCAGACTCCAAGCAACCGCAACCCATTCTCATCAGGAGGAAGTCCTCCACCAAGGCCTGGACCTAAGCCAGCCGAAAAAATGGAGGTGGATAGATCCATACAAACCCGACAAGTTAATTATATGAACCGTCCCCAAGAAGGCGGGCAGCCCAACAAACGGCAGCGGATCTTCCACCTAACAAATGATAACGAGGAGTCGAAAGACCATGAGGATGGCCATGAAGAAATAAATTTTACAACAAACGCCTCAGTAGCGTACCTTACTTAGAGTACGTGACTGCTGAAGGTAAGGTCTTGAAGTTTCTCATAGACACTGGGGCAAATAAGAACTTTGTCAGTCCGTCAGTTAATAAGCATAACCATCCGGTAATTAAACCCTTTAACGTTCATTCCGCCGCAGGCAATATAGAAATCCGCCAGAAGGTCTGTGGAAAATTCTTTCAAAATTTAGGTATACACTCCATTCTAACGTTCTACGTCCTTCCCGGCCTAAAGACCTTCGATGGTATAATCGGTGACGATTCCTTAAGGGAATTGGAAGCCATCATCGATCGCAAGGCTAATGTCCTCATTTTAAAATCAGACATAAAAATCCCCTTGAAGGCTCAGTGTTCAGAAAATGTAAACATAACCATCGGTGAAGAAGTCTCAAGTTTGGCAAGAACGAAACTAGCTGAGATAGTCCGTACCCGCAAATCACTGTTTGGCCCGATTTCCGACAGCAAACTCGCCAAAACCTCGGTCAGGGCTGAGATAAGGACCACAACAAGCGAGCCGGTCTACACTAAAAGCTACCCCTACCCTAGTTGCATGCGTAGCGAAGTGGATAGACAAATTAACGAGCTGTTATCTGAGGGAATTATACGACCTTCCAAAAGCCCCTACAATTCGCCACTCTGGATAGTGCCGAAGAAGCCCAAGCCGAACAGCGAAAAGCAGTACCGAGTCGTCATTGACTACAAAAGGCTAAACGCGGTCACAATAGCCGACACCTATCCGATACCCGACATCAACAGCACTCTGGCTAGCCTTGGGAATGCCCGATTCTTCACAACTTTGGACCTGACCTCTGGATTCCACCAGATACCGATGAAGGCGTCTGATGTACAAAAGACCGCGTTTTCGACTATGAACGGAAAATTTGAGTTTCTCAGACTACCGTTCGGGTTGAAGAACGCTCCATCAATATTTCAGCGAATGATAGACGATGTATTAAAGGAATACATTGGGAGGATTTGCTACGTATACATCGACGATATAATTGTATACGGCAGCAATGAGGATGAACACATTCGGAACATCGAGGTAATCCTCAACCGTCTTTCTGATGCCAATCTCAAAGTGAACCTAGACAAAACACACTTTATGAAGTCTGAAGTGGAGTTCCTGGGATATATCGTGGGGGCAAGTGGAATCAAGGCAGACCCAAAAAAGGTTCACGCGATCAACAACATTTTACCGCCAACGAACCTAAAGGATTTGAAAAGCTTCCTGGGAATGACTTCCTATTATTGGAAGTTCATCCGTGATTACGCAAGAGTAGCGAAGCCACTAACGAATCTCACCAGGGGCGAACTTGCACGGGTTAAGGCTAACGCCTCAAGGAAGGTGCCAATTGAGCTTGACGAGGCTGCTCTTCGGGCTTTTACCAATCTGAAGGAACTGCTGACGTCATCCGAAGTGCTAGCCTTTCCCGACTTCAACAAACCCTTCAACCTAACTACTGACGCTTCTAACGTGGCAATAGGCGCCGTCTTGTCCCAAGAGCAGGATAATCTGGATAAACCGATTGCCTACGTCTCCAGGTCCTTAAACAAAACGAAGGAAGCGTACGCAGCTAACGAAAAGGAAATGTTAGCTATAGTGTGGGCATTGGATAGCCTTCGTTCGTATCTTTATGGAGCAAAAAAGGTCAACATCTTCACAGACCACCAGCCGCTAACGTTTGCCTTGGGTAATAGGAATTACAACGCGAAGCTAAAACGGTGGAAATCGCGAATCGAGGAATACAACCACCAATTAATTTACAAGCCAGGTAAATCTAATGTGGTTGCTGACGCTCTTTCCCGGCTGAAAACCCAGATTAACCATTTACCCGACTCGCCGCATGTAAGCCGAGCTCCAAGCGAGTCGAGCACTCTAACAGCGAGTGAAGGACAAGCTTCAAGCGAATCAGGCACTCTAACAGCAAGTGAGGGACGACCAATGGAAACGACTATGACTGCCGACGAACGTGGTTCCACTACGATCACCGCGGACGAAGACGACACATGCAACGAGACAGTCCATAGCGCAGAACAGGACAATACTGATTTAATCCCACATGTGGAGGTTCCCCTCAATGTATTCCGCAATCAGATTGTAATTCGAATAGGAAAAGAATTGCTCTCTTATCTTCAGCCCCACCCCGGATTCTAACGCTATTTTGTGACGATTCCCGTAATAACTGAAGAAATTCTCGTAAGAATCCTGAAAGAGAGGCTCCGCCCAAAAATAGTTAATGGAATTAAAATCCCAGAAGAATATTTAGGGTTATTACAAAGAATTTATTTAGGGCATTTCAGTTATTACAAGATAAGAGTCACGCAAAGACTAGTGGAGGACGTAACGGTCGACGAGCGCAAATGCGCAATAATAGAGGCAGAACATAGGAGAGCACACAGAAATGCGAAAGAAAACAGGGAACAGATACTTGAATCCTACTACTTCCCCCGAATGAGCAGCCTGATTAGAAAATACACCAAAAATTGCGAAACATGTAACGTTAACAAGTATGACCGCCATCCTCATATTCCCTCTTTACAACCCACGCCCATCCCTAATTACCCGTGTGAAATTCTGCACATGGACATAGTGGAAATCAGAATGAAAAATTCATCAGCTGTCTGGATAAATTCTCCAAGTTTGGAAAACTTTTCCGTGTAAAAAATCGATCTGCCCTACACCTAAGGAATAAAATTATAAAAGCCCTACACTATTTCACAATACCAAAAGTCCTTGTCACCGATAATGAAACGGGATTCCTCAGCCCCATAATCCTGAACCTCATCAGGTCACTGAATGTTAAACTCTATAGGACCCCAATACACAAAAGTGAGGTTAATGGACAGGTGGAAAGATTCCACTCAACTATTTTAGAAATCTACCGTTGCCTCAAGAGAGAGTACGCGGACCTGAACACGAAGGAGCTGGTGGAAATTGCCGTCGACAGATACAATAATACCATACATTCCGTAACACGTAAAAAACCTAATGACATTTTTTTTAACAGGACACAGAGAATAAATTACCAGAACATAGTCGACTTTAGGGCAGTCGTCAACGAGAATTTGAAAGGGCTCATAGAAAGGAACCAAAAGTTACAAAATCTCCGCCGAAACGCGAAAAGGGCGACGCCAAAAACTTATAAAAAAGGGGAAATTATCTACACCGCCGTTAAAGGCATAAAACCGAAAGCAAAACCACTATTTAGGAGGGATGTAGTAGCTAGAAACAACAAGGTTACGGTAGTAACTCGGGAAGGAAGGAGAGTCCACAAGAGCCACATTAAAAACATAGACCAAACAACCAAAAATTCCAAAGATAACAGAAGTAGTCAGGGCAACAGGGGGGGTTCACAGGAAAAATAAAAAAACACAAAAGAGAGGAAAAAACACAAAAGAGAAATAAAAAAACACAAATAAAAAACACGAAGAGAGGAAAGAACACAAAAGAGAAATAAAAAACACAAATAAAAAACACGAAGAGAGGAAAAAACACCAAACATAAAAAGCAAAAACACAAGTAAAAGACACAAAGAAAACAAGAGAAATGAATTGGCCCGAAGAAGCAACAGAGAAAAGAAAAAACACACTATCCAAAAAAAAGAGGAAAAAATACATAAAGCCCAAATTAACAAAAACGGAAAAACACATTGTACCAATAAAAACAAAGGATAAATATAATATAACATATATAATACAACACATCTACTAAGAGAAAATTTTGATTGATTTCTAAATTAGCCTTAAGAATCCTTATACAAACAATTGTTAATTTACCCTTAAGAGTATGATAATAACAAATAGAATTAATGGTAATGGTCTAGTAGTAGTAACAGTAATAGAAATTCAACTCTGTAATCAATATATCAATAAAGATGAACAAACTTAACAAAAAAAAAAATATATAGGTATATATATTAGCATATATTAGCAATTACGAGAAATTACAACCTAGAAGCCACTACATAATATTCACATTGAACAGAAATCAATCAAAATAACAAAAGAAATTGCATACGAATAAGCAAATGAGATGTCCTAGAACAAGGAAGAAGTCCACTCAAATGAATGGAACAATTTTTAGCAAGTAAGAATAAAATAGATACAACATGTTTCAGAATGATTACGATGGCTATGACGACGGTACGCGGCCTACACGTTTTCGAGTATAAGTCTCCAATCGTCACCATGAAGGAGGGCAACGCTCGGATTCTGAATGGGAATTTCAACCTGGTGCACGTCATGAACATACAACAATACGAAGAGTTGGTGGGAGAAATAAAAGAAGCCGTCAAAGATGTTGAAGTGACCGAAAGGAAGGACATCATTCTCTTCTACGTCAACGAGGTAGAAAGGGGGCTACGCGAGCTAAGCGGAAAGAAGCAAAGATCGGGGCGTTCCATCAACTGGATAGGATCCGCCTGGAAATGGGTCTCCGGCTCCCCGGATGCCACTGACTGGGACAAAGTCCTTAAGAGCGAGGAAGAAATAGTTGAAAATAATAACCAGCAATACAAAATTAACAGAAGACTCTTTAACGTCACTAACCAAGCAATAGAAAAGTACAACCAGCTAGCCAATCTGTTTTACAATGACGTCAGCGGCAAAGCTTCGGAAAGGTTCGAGCAGATCCTGCTGGAAAAAACCAAGATCGTAAAAGAAAAGGTACACGAAATAGTCCGAGCATGCCAGATGGCAAGGAAAGGCATCGTCAACACCAACCTACTGGACGATGAGGAAATCAATGCGGTTTTGTCTGAAATTGAGACCTTGCCCTACGACAACGAAATAAAAGCCCTGGAGTACGCAACACCTTCAATCCTCGTAAAACCATCGACGCTGCTATATGTAATATCCTTGCCGAAAGTACACACCGATTCGTACAATCACCTGTTAATACGTCCAGCGGCAATAAATGGGAAACAGGTCGACATTTATTATACAGAAATGGTCGTTAATCAGAAGGAATCGTTCGCAATCTCTGGTCGATGTATGCGGATGAGAAACACAACCATATGCAACCAATCTGCACTCGTCAAACTGGCTGACGACGATTGCGTGTCAAACCTCCTGAGGGGAGAAGACGCTGAATGCTCCCTTAGGTCAAACACCGAAGAAATTGTAGAACTAATAAAGGAAGACACACTGTTTCTCAGCAACTTTTTTGGCCCCGTCACGTCGGGAAACTACTCGAGAAATCTTAATGGAACCTACATCATCCAAATCCAGAACGAGTCGGTGCTAATAAAGGACAAGCTCTTTTCAACCCGATCGTATGTGAAAACTCAAATAATGCCCCCGATCCTCTCAAACATCACGAAAACTATCCCCAAGATAGACGTAAGCTATTTGCACCAGCTAAGCCTGAAGAACATCGACAGACTCCAGGATCTGCAGGTTAAATCAAATTTTTCATTAGCCACCGACATAATTATCGTCACTATAATAATTCTTTGCTCACTGATAATATGGAAATATCTTACGAGGAATCTTAACATCCCTCGCATATACCCCATAATGGAGCACACGGCATCCCCCGCTAAACCACCACGCCTAACATCACTTAATCTGCGGGACGCAGATATTTGAAGGGGGAGGAGTTAACACAACCGGTGCACCCGTTACGACACGCATCACGCGGCACTGCAACGTGCGTAGTTTCCCACCAACTCGAAATGCAATCGAAGCACCTTGTAACCCGAAACTCCTTGCGTTGCCCAATTCTGCTGACTCCACTTCTACCGGCGGCGGTGCCGCGGCTGAATCAACATTTACCAGCAGCAATGCCGAGGTTTAGTTTAAGCTGTTAATTAGAATAAGCTTCAGTTGGTTTTTGGAGCTGAACGCAATAAACGGTCTAAAAGTAAGATTGGAGTTTTATTTGCTAGCGCGAGGAGCTCCCCGAGGGAGTTCCTCGCGCTCATTTTTTTGGCGGCCACCTGGCGGCGACCTTAACTTTTATTTATTTATTTATTTATTTATTTATTTATTTATTTATTTATTTATTTATTTATTTATTTATTTATTTATTTATTTATTTATTTATTTATTTATTTATTTATTTATTTATTTATTTATTTATTATTTATTTTGTTTATTATTAATTTAACGCACAAAAACACTAATTTCTGCATTATTATTTTCTACAAATTTCCTTTACAACATCATAATTTTGCAGTCTTAATATCCGGCTTCGGTAGTCAAAACGCAAAACTCTATGTTTTGCTATTCCTGCGAAAATATTTTCACAACTCTTTCACACGCATTTTTCATGGCTGTTGCATAAGCAATAAAGTTGACTTTGTATTCCGGAAGCAGTCGATATGCTGCAGCTGCAACACGTACATACAAATGCACATTTTTGCATATGTATGTGCGTCCCAAAGTAAACAGGACTTTTATAAAATAAAGAAAATGGATGATTATTTTTGTATAATTCTTTTTATTTATTGAAAATACTCCCCTTCTGCTTCGATACAACGTTTTGCACGGTCCAAAAGCATTTGGAATGAGTGTTTTAGGCCATCGGCCGGCATCGCCTTCAGAATGTTGGTACAAGCCTTTTGGATATCTTCAACGTCCTTATAACGTTTTCCTTTCATCGGCAAATGCAACTGACCGAATAAGTAGAAGTCACAGGGAGTTATATCAGGCGAATACGGTGAATGATTGATGGTTAAATGGTTACGGAGCTCGTACCAAAGTTAAAAACATACTGTCACATTGAGCGGGATATTTCGGCTTCTACTATATCAAATGTCATGAAATTTTGACAGAATGTGAATGAAAGATGTACCTTTCCAACGCATGATGGCGCCACCAGAAACGTCCCTATTGTAAAAGTTCTGTTTACTTTGGAACGCACCTTGTATGTATGTTCATACTGTAAGGTGAACGCAAAATTGTTTTCGTTCTTCTGCTGCTGCTCAGGCTCCACATTACATACGAAAGCCCACTTTATCAATTGACCATTGAATGCCAACAACTCATTTTTGGCTGCTTGGTGACATTTTGCTTTATAGTTGCTAATGTTTTTATAGTCAGATGGTTAAATCTTAATTTATTTTAATTAATTTTACTTCAATTAGTTAAATAAAAATTCCAGAACGGATTAATTCTAATTGATTAAATCATTTATTGAGTCAAACAGAAAAATTAGTTCAACTGTACTTACTTAAACTATTAATTAATTAAAGGTAAAGTTTAATTTTTTTACTATTATATTTTACTAAAATATTTATAAGTATACATTTAAAAAATAAATATATTATTTATTATTATTTATTAAAAAAAATATAATAATAAGATTAAGAAATAAAATACAGTATTTTTCGCTTAAAACGAACTTCGAGGGACAAAATGATTCGTTTTAACCGAAAGTTCGCTTTGAAAGGAGTCCGTAATAAGCGAAAACATACAGCGCGTACTTTTGAAATTGGTTCGTTTTAGGCGGAAAATCGTTTTAAATGGGTTCGTTATAAACGAAAAGTACTGTAATAAAAAAATTAATTTAAATAAAAAATTGCAGAAAAGGTTAATTATAATTGACTAAATTATTTGTTGAGTCAAATTGACAAATTAGTTTAATTTTCTAAACTAAAACTAATAACTAATTAAATACATTTAATTAATAAAAGATTTTCCATGAAATATTTTATTATTAATCACTTAAAAATTAATTTATTATTATCTTTAATATTTAATTAATATTAATTATTTAACAATTTTGAATATTTTTTTAAGTTATAGAAATTACTAATGCATCAATTATGAATTAATGAATGTATTAGTTTAACTGAATAAATTTATTAGTTAGTGTTCAATGAATTCATTCACTAATTTTTTTTTGTTAGTATTCCATAAATTAAATAAAAAATTCCAGAAACTTTTAATTCTAATTGATTAAATTATTTGTTGAGTCAAACAGAATAGTTCAATTTTTAAACTAAAACTATCAATTACTTAATTAAATTTAATTACTAAAAATTTTGAACTAACTAGTCAATATTAATCACTTAAAAATTAATTAATTTTTAACCTCAATATTTAATTAACCCATTAAAACCTGACCCCAGAAAGGCTTGTGCGATTTCCATAAAATTGTATACAATCTTATTAATTGACCTCATCAAGAAAAGAAATCAAGCAAAAAACTCATACCATGTTTTTTTGTCATGTTTTTCGCAAACATTACACAAATAAATAAAATCCAACATTTGCGGAAAATAAAATGTGCCAATAAAATATCAGCTGCTTGGATTTTGACATTTTCGCGCGTTGCGTTGTATGAAAATTGGCAGTGTTTAGGCCCAACGTTGCATTCGCGCAATACAAAACTTAAAGCATATTTTTTGTTTAAAAAATAAAAAAAAAATTTTTCAAAACTTTTTTTAAATAGTTTAGCATTGCAAAATGCAGCCCACTAAGGGATTTTGATAGGTTTGAATAATAAGTATTTTTGATTGAATTTCAAAAATTTCCCAAAAAAAACCTTTGACTTTGGATCGAAAAAAAAGTATGAATATTTAAATAATTTTGAAATTTGAATATGGCAGAATCTAAAACGATCAATTCTACCCATTGTCAAGTCTTATGTCTTTATGAATTACTTAATATAGCGAAATTCCCAAACGTTGCGCAAACGCAACGCTCAGGGCTTAATGGGTTAATGTTAATTATTAACAAATTTTGAATATTTAAATACCTAAATATTCGAATGCATCAATTATAAATGAATAAGTTTAACTGAATTGATTAGTTAGTTAGCCTTAAATTATTTCAATCACTAATTTATTTGTTAGTCTTCAACTAGTTAAACAACAAATTCCATAAAGGATTATTTTTACTTACTTTAAATATTTGTTGAGTTATATTGAGAAATTAGTTCAATTGTCCTAACTAAAACTATTATACATTTATTAATTAAAAGCAAATTTTAATTTATTTGTATTAATTTTTTTGTTAGTTACTCTTCAATTAAATAAAAAATACCAGAAAGGATTAATTCTTCTGATTAAATTATTTGTTGAGTCAAATTGATAAATGAGTTCAATTGTGATGATTTACATAAATTCAAATGCCAAAAAAGTTTAAACTAATTAATAAATCAATTAAAAATGTATTAATTATTAGCATTCAATTAATATTATTTTTGTTGAATATTCAAAACTTCTAGAAATTACTAATTCATCAACTATGAATTAATTAATTAATTAGCTTAAGTCAATTAATTCATTAGTTAGTCTTTAATGAATTCATTTATACAGAATTTAGTGCAAGTTTATCAATGTGAAGACCTCATGGAAAATGGTTTCAGAACAAAAAGTTTAAATTTGAGTAAATAGTTCATATATGAATTATTTATTTAATTAATAAATAATTGAATTAATTGAGATGAATTAAATTATTTTGGAAAATAATACATTGTAATTATTTCATTTATTAGATAAATTTAATTCATAAAGGAAAGTATTATAAACTGCAAATAACAAAATGTCTCAAGAAACGAAATGTTACTCATACGCACCGTATGGCGCTAACTGAAGGCGAACTGACGTCACTCATACGCACTGTATGTATGTAGTCCACAATGTTACTTATACGCATTGTAACGCAATGTGTGATGTCGTACATCGTAACGTGATGTATGTACAGCGTCATACCATGCGTATGAGTAACATTTAGCCTTCAATACAAATTTTAATTTTTACTTATTTTTAGTTTTACTCATATCCAAATCCAAAAAAGGCACAAACTCAAAAACATAAGATGTCATGACATATGTAAACTAAATAAAGTCCACTGACTATTGGAGACTGCAACTGCACTTTGCAATGCATTTAAAACGTTTAACATTTAGACGCTCATAAATGTCTTCAATGATTTATTGTGCGCAATGACGAACTTGCTTTATGCAACTAACATATCAAAACAACTTTTTCAACGTTGCAACGATTCGTACCTCAGAGAAAGTGGAAGCAACGCTGCGCCCACAACTTGACTTACTTTTATTTATTGTGTCACATTTTATTTGTTTCTTCCACTTGCCTACTCTACTTTTTCAATCGCAATTTTCAGCTAACGAATGCTTGAGCTGCAACATGCACACATACATTAACAGCTGGTAGCGCAAATACCTAACAAGGTGGCGGTGTGTAAAATTGATTGCCCTCCTAAAACTCACAAATAGGTGTACTTAAAATTGATTTTTCTTGGCGTTTATTTGCGGTTGTGTTGCTGCTGTGTTGACCAAACACCAACCAACAGCAAGAACGGCGAGTTCAGCTGCTCAGCGGCAACAGGTCGGTGTGCTGCTGTGCCAATAACTCATAGCAGCGCCGTTCAATAGCTGAATGTGTGGCAACGGTAAAGTTGGACAGTTTAATGGCTGGCCTTGTGTTTGTTGCTGCTGCTGATGTTGTTTGCAAATAAACACGCACACACAGACGCCAGCAAAAGTGGAACACATAAATTTCAAAGTTAAACATTTTCATGAGTTCTATTTTTTATTTTTTATTTTTTTGTATAGCACTTGTTTCCTTTGATTTACAATAAGGCCGCTCCACACGGGCACTGAAACAAAAATTAGTTCAAAAACAGAAGAAGGCAGAAAATAAATTTCATAAATGAAGCAAAGGCGGAAAGAAAAAAAAATATTGAGGCATGAGAAAAATTAAAAAAAAAAGTTTAAGTTTTAATTACCAAATACATTTTTTTAATATGGTTTTGATGTCAGCTATGGAAACAATTAGAAAGAAGGAGTTTTTTTTTATAAAAATACTAGCTAAGGTCTTTGCGAAGAATTTGTTGGCCGTGTGAAGTAAATTAAGGTTAGGTTAGGTAAGACAGGCGGCTTGCTGTTTCACAGCAAGTACACTCGGAGGCCCCAAAGGCCCATTGTGATGCCCGCCCGTAAATTAAAATGAGATTTAAAGTTTTACTTGTTAAATAAATTTTTGAAAATTTCTTCATGCATTTTTTACTATAATCGAAGTTTGCTTTAAAGAAATAAATAAATCAGGCTTTTTATTGTAATTTATAAAGAAAAATACCAGCTGATGTAAGTATTTGCGAAGAATTTTTTGACTGTGTGAAGTAAACGAAAATTTAATTTTTTATTGTTAAATACATTTTTAAATAATTTGTTCATTCATTTTTTTAACCCTAATTGATGTTTTCTTGAATATAATAAGTAAAGCAGATATTTTTTAGTTAAAAAAAATACTACCTAATGTAAATATTTGCGACGAATTTTTTGGCCTTGTATAATAAAAATTTAGTTTGAAAATTGTAATTAGTAATTATGAAAAACATTTTTGAATTGTTTCTTATCTTAACCGATGCCAACTAAAACATATAAACGAAGAGTAAATTTTAACATTTTATGTAAAAATATTAGCTAATCTTTTCATAGACTCAAATGATTTTAAATGATTGTTGAACTTGACTGTTGTTGAAATAATCTGTGTAGGAAAATAAAACCTTAAATGAATGAGAACTCTCCAAATTCATACAAACTAACTTGTACCGCTCCAAATTTAGGTTGTATAAAAACAATGAAAAACTTCATTTTTAGGTGAAAAAATTCGACTAATTTTGCTTCGCAGCTTTTACTTAATTTTCTTAGAGCCTTTTCTGAGCCTGGAGCTCAGAGCAAAACAGTTTCTTCCGGTAAGAAATTTAAAGTTGAACTACTCAACCATTTTGAATTATTCCTTCATTGTTGTACAAAACTTTTCAGTAGCAAAAAATACAAAATTCACTCAATTAAAACTTACCAACAAAAGGCAACTCTCATACAAAGCAACTTGTAGGTTTACTAGCTAAGTTTGTTTTTAAGGTATAACTAAAAAAAAATTAACAGAATGAGGGGAAAAACTCTCATCCATTTTCATTTGAGAAAAAAATAAAATATTTCGTAAACTGATCAATCATTTCAGTGTTGCTTTCACTGATGTGCACAACTTTTCAGTAGCAAAAATGCAAAATACACTTAATTAGGACCCACCAACAAAAGGCACCTTTCATACAAACCAACTTTTAGAAGTTCCAATTTTGATTTTTGCGCCAAGAAAAAGTTACAAATATTGGAGAAAATTTCCATTTGTTTTTTTTCACTTATTTTAGACTGAAGGTCTCTGTATTCAACCGTTTGAAGCCTTTAATTTAGAGAGAGCTTTGCTTTGTCAAAAAGACCAACGAAAAATTTACTGAAAAAATTGAAATGAAGACTTTTCATAAAAATCAAATTTTCCAATTCCAAATTCCAATTTTTATGTAAAGCAAAGCTTCATAACTTTGCTTCATTACGAGAATTGATGAAAAGAAAATCACTTGAAAAAAATTCCATGGATGATTTTCATACAAAAATTATTTCCAATTTTTCAGGAAATTTGAAAACGAAAACTCAATGTTTGTGCATCAAAAGGTAAATAAGCAAAATCATACAAGTTTAGGTACAAGAAAAAATTGAAAAAAATATGTTCAGTCACTTTTTTCTCTCACACAAAAAAAAAAATCACTTGAAAAAATTTCCATAGATGCTTTTCATGGAAAAATTATTTTCAATTTTTCCGGAAATTCAAAAACGAAAACTCAATGTTTGTGCAAAATCATACAAGTTTAGGTACAAAAAAAAAATTGGAAAAAAATATACTCAGTCACTTTTTTTACACACACAAAAAAAACAATCACAAAATCAATCACAAAATCACTCACAAAAAATCAAAAATTTCCATAGATGCAAAAAACAATCCCAATTTTTCCAGAAATTCAAAAACGAAAATCCAATGTTGATGCACCAAAATGTAGACACATAAACAAAATCATACAAGTTTAGGTAGAAGAAAAAAATTGGAAAGAAAATTGTTCAGTCACTTTTTTTCACACGCACACACATACATTAGCCACATTAGCAAAAGCCAAAAATAGTAAATTTCAATTTCGAAAATAAGCAAAAATTTGCTAGCAACTTCAGTGTTGTATAAATTTGCCTTCAGGCAAGAACAACAAATTCCTACTTCAGTTGCAACAACAGCTCCAGCCTCACCTTCATTCGGATGCACTTTGTTCGGTACACTCGCCAAAGCTAAACAAACTCTCAACACATCCAGTTGCAGTGCCGCCAACGACAATCACAATGGACATGTTCACTCTGGTGTGGCAACATGCATTTTCTTAGTATTTACTTTTGCTAACAGCGACACACAGCCAAACATCAACACAAGCACACATGTGTACCAAAATAAGTACGTATAGAGAATATGGCAGGGGGCTGCAATTTCGTGTTTGTAAACATTTTAAGTCGGGCCAAGAGGTCGACGCGCACGTAACGTCCGAGTGCTGCTCAATGCTGTGTCGTGGCCACTGTGCGGTTTGTGTGTTCGAGTGCGCTCAGTTGAGTTCTTCGACTGTGGCTACACACATGCACCATGCACCACATGTATGTGTGTGTGTGCAGTCACATGTGTGCGCTGGCAAGTTGCGACTGACTGCAAAGACAAAAATTGACTTCATTGTGGAAGTTTGCCAGCAAAACGGCCAAACGCTCTGCAATTTTCAATAAACTACAGTGCGGCAAAATGCAGCGCTTAACTAATTTTGCCCAGCCCACCCAGTGCGCTCGATTGCGCCAGCATCTGTGTGTGTGTGTTGGTTTGAATTTGTCTGTGGTTTGGCAGCTGCAAAGTCAAACGAATGTACGAACAATTTTTCAACTTTCAACTTTTTCCTTTTTCTTCGTCTTCTGCTGGTACTTTGGTGTGTCCAAAATTTATTGTTTGTTGTTATTGGTTTCAAAAAGTTCAGTTGCGTAGAAGTTCAATAAAATTGCCAATAGTGTCTAAGTGACTAGCCAAGAGATAAAATGCTCTTAGAGTAGCTGGCAAGAAAAAAAAATATGAAAAACCAAAAACAACAAACAAAACAGTGAGAAAAATTGTGCGGAATCACAAGAAAGTTGCGCCAACATGTCAGACAAGTAGAAAAACCTAGTTTACAAAAACGAAAAACTATGGTTCAGCTAACGCAACGCGAGTGAAAAGCGAGAAACGCACAGAAAAAAAGTGGCAAACAGTAAAAGCAGCAACGTAAACATTAGTTTAATCAAAAAGTATTTAGAAGTTGATTGCAATATTTGTGCAGCTTTCGTTGATGCTCGCTCAACAATTTGTGCTGGCGACTTTTGCTTTTTTTCTCTTTTCTCCATGGAGACGTAAATCCTTTTGTGTTGGCCGGATTTACATTGCAGCGGTTTAAGTTGTTGACCGAACAACAGTTCAAGTGGATTTTTATTTAAGATTAGTAATGTTGAATTGGTTAGTGCCAATGATGCGGATTGCAAGATATGACAACTTGGGATTTAGTTTGCTTCAGTTTTCTATGGTTGTAAGCTTTCTTTCACTGGGAATTTGGCACAGAATGACAATTCAAAAGGTAATTTTTTTGAAATTATGCGTGAAATTTTATTAAATTTGTTATTTTTTAGTTGCATATTGTGGCGTAAAAATGCATTAAGTTTATTTATAAAAAGCCAACAAGCACGAGGGATGTTCAGCGCGAAATCCTAAGTGGGTTCAAAGTAATCAAAAATAGTTATGATTTTTTTTTTTAAGAATTACAAGTATAATTTTGTTGTAATTTTTTTATATGTTATGTTTAAGCAAAAGAATATATTCTTATTTTTCGAAAATTTCAACAAGCACGAGAAAGGTTCAGCGCGAGGACCTAAGTGGGTTCAAAGTAATCTTAAACAGTGATGATTTTTGGTATTTTTTCTAAGATTTACAATTACAATGTTGTTATAATTTTTATATATTTTATGTTTAATTAAAAAAATTAATTATCTAATTTTAGAAAATTTCAACAAGCACGAGAAAGGTTCAGCGCGAGGAACTAAGTGGGTTCAAAGTTATCTAAAAAAGCGATGATTTTTGTTTATTTTTTCTAAGATTTACAATTAAAATTTTGTTATAATTTTTATATATTTTATGTTTAATCAAAAAAAATATATCCTTTAATTTTAGAAAATTTCAACAAGCACGAGAAAGGTTCAGCGCGAGGACCTAAGAGGATTCAAAGTAATAAAATAACCGTGATGATTTTTTCAATTTTTGTATAAGAATTACAAGTAAAATTTTGTTGTTATTTTTTTATATTTTATGTTTAAGCAAAAGAATATATTCGTAAAATTTAGACAATTTCAACAAGCACGAGAAAGGTTCAGCGCGAGGACCTAAGAGGGTTCAAAGTAATAAAAAAACCGTGATGATTTTTCCAATTGTTGGGAAAGAATTACAAGTAAAATTTTGTTGTAATTTTTACATATTTTATACTTAAGTAAAAAATATATTCTTTAATTTTAGAAAATGTCAACAAGCACGAGAAAGGTTTAGCGCAAAAACCTAAGTGGGTTCAAAGTAATCCAAAACAGTAATAATTTTTTCAATTTTTGTTTAAGAATTATGTACAAGTAAAATTTTGTTGTAATTTTTATATATTTAATGTTTAAGCTAAAGATTATATTTGTAAAATTTAGACAATTTCAACAAGCACGAGAAAAGTTCAGCGCGAGGACCTAAATGGGTTCAAAGTAATCTAAAACAGTGATAATTTTTTCAATTTTTGTTTAAGAATTACAAGTAACATTTTGTTATAATTTTTATATATTTTATGTTTAATTAAAATAATATATTCACTAAGTTTAAATTTAAAATCAAAACATTTCAAAACACTTTATGTACAAAGCCTTAAGTAGGTTTAAAGTAAACGCTAGCAAGGAATTAGCTTAGTATTCTGTTTTAAGAATAATAAAAAATGTTGTTGCAATTTGTATATTTGTTATATGCATGCCTGGAAACCCGAAAAAAGGTTAATTGTGAGAGCTTAAGTGGGTTCAAAGTATGCCAAAGTAAAGTTTATTACATACGCTGAACCATCTTAGACCACCTAATTAGAGAATCACGTGACTGATGGCACTATTCTGATGGCATTTGACAACGAAAAGGTAACAAAAAATATGCAGCAGACAACAATAAACTCGGAATTGGCGCATAATTGTGTTGGGGTAAACTCGGCACAGTCACCAGTGGCAACAAAGTGTCTCTAATGTGGGTCAAGGAACTTATTGAAACAGATTGAATGAGCTGCACGAGTCATCAGGCATGCTGACCAACATTGGGTATGACAATGATTTTTGCGGACTGGTATCTTAGGTTGGTCTCAGCAGTTTCAGAACGGGAATAATGGTCAGCAACTGAATGAACACGCCCCATCTGAGCAGATAAGAAAGGGGCAATCAATTGAAGATAATCTGGGGTTTATCTTAGAAAGCAATTGAACAGAAAAACTATGAAGGGTCTTAGCAAAGTTGAGGCTAACACTGATGTGAGTAACTTTGATGTGGGCAAGAAAACAAGTCGGTGCGGTGCAAAATGCGATGATGATGGTAGATAGACAAACTAAGACGGAGTCAGAACAATACTTGTGTGTACTAAAGCCAAGAGTTGGACTAACTAAATCAATGGTCGATGGTTTGGTTGTCAAACCACGGTCTTAGAGGGAATAGGATGATCAATTGTAGTCAGTCTAGGGCAGCATTAAAGATGGCTGGATGGATGGAAAGGGTCGAGGCTATGGCCGACAATTGTGTGACCTCAGTGCACGTTCATAGGATGACCAACTGTAGTCAGTCTAGGACCGCAGTAAAGATACCAATAAGCAACTGGAAGAGTTGCCTGTCCTGTTGAGTTAATTACCTCTGTAACCAACTGTAGTAAGTGGAGGCATTTAAGATGGCCGTGGGCCGCGAAATCGGAAGCAATTCAATGAAAGGATCGAGGCTTTGGTCGACAGTTGTGTGACCTCAGCGCAAGATGATTGATGGATCTATCATAACTAACTGTAATCAGTCTAGAACAACAATTAAGGCGCCACTTGGCAACTGGAAGAGTTTTTAGTCCTGTCGAGGGAATACCCCTGAACTGTGCTACACAGATGACAAGACGATCGAGCAAAGTGTGTTCAAGAGTGCGGCTCTGGGTAGTAGAGGGATTATATGTATTCGGGGCTAACTGTTAATAAATGAAATCAAATTTTGAACTATCAGTCACAAAAATCGACTAATTATAACGCATTACAGAGTAAGGAGTAGGAAGATTGATGATAATAGTTGACCTCTGGATTACTAAGCATGAACTTCGTGGGCACGAAAAGCGACGCACTATGTGATCTGTTACGGCAAATCCTTCATTTCTCTGCAATGATTACACTGCACAACAAAATCACATTTTTTTTTTAAATAACAAGGTTCTGACAACGGATTCTGGTAGAGGGGACCAGCAAAAAATATACGTGTGTCGGCGTTTTGAAAGTTTACGTCTGAATTTGTTTTTGGGGGGGGTCAAAGTTTTCCCCCTTTTGCACATTCTTATGGGGAATCGGCATACGAAAACCATGTAACTTTACATTTTAGGTATATGATGGGTTCAGCAATTTGATGTAAAATACTACGAAGAATTTTTTTTTTTTTGTGGAACATTTTAACCCTGTAGCTACTATTTTTATGGGTCAATTTGACCCTTTTTTTCTAAAATGCCAAAAATGTTCTGTAAAACAGGACTTTTTAAGGAAAAAATGTACCACGAAAATATTCGCCATAAAATTCTACTATAGGTCTCTGAATACATCAAAGTTCAGAAATTAACTTGAATGCCAGAATTAAGTTAAAACTGAAAATGTGAGAGCTGAAAGGACATTAGGCGAGCATAATATTCTCCATCCAGCGCTTGTGCCAACAAAAAAAATTCTTTTAAAACCATTACATATAAAACTTGGTATGGTAAACAATTTTGTTAAGTGTTTGGATACAAATGGATCGGCATTTAACTTTCTCAAGACATTATTTCCAAGACTTACTGAAGCAAACATATATTACAAGAAGGTATGAATGCTAAAACTTAAACTTTTCATATTGGTTTCATACCAATAAATTTACAAAATCGCGTTTTTTCATTACAACAGGTGTTTTTGTTGGTCCTGAGATAAAAAAAAGGCTTATGCGTAGCGCCGAATTCAATAACATAGACGTCTATTGAAAATATAAAATTTGTATCTTAAATTACATAAAATTTATCACATCTTTTAATTCAAAATTGAAATTTACACAAATTGCATATGGCGCATAAAATTGTATGCAAGCCTGAAGCACATTACCCGCTTTATATGCAAATTATGTTATCAAGTGGATACAATAACAAAAACACTTTAACCAAAGAATAAAAAGCATGTAAAAATAAAAAAAAACAGCCTAAACGCCGAAAAATGAGTTTTGTTGTGTCGAAAGGCAAAAGCAACAACAATAACATTAGGCAAACATTTACAAACAACTGTACATTGCAACACCTTTGTCGGCGCTAAGCGAAGACCATCAATCAAGCCGCCAGCCACCGTAGGCGTCAACACCAACACACTTCAACACCATCGAACGCGCACCGACGCGACGCAGCGCAACAAGCCAAACAACAACAACAACAACAGCAAAAATGTTGGAAATTTTGAAAACGTTCAACTGTAATGTGTTACGAACGAGCGAGTGAACATTTTACGTAGAAAAAATGAAAACAGCCAAATAACCATTTGAATGTGAAAGCATTCAGCAGTCAGGCACGCCAGACACCAAACACTCAACACCAACCGCTGCACTCGAGTGGCGGCAATCAGATGGGCGGCACCCCGAACACCTCCGACCGAGCGAGCTTCAATGGCGCCAAATTGTGGCAGCAAAAATCTCAACGTAAGCTGGGCCTGAAAAATGAAGATGTTACATGCCAACCGATTTGCGGCTGAGGCGCACAAACGGGCGGCAGCGCAGAAAAATCTCAGCCTTAAGCGGCGCAAATAGCCACACAAAACATACCAAAAAAAAAAAACTAAAAAACAACCCAAGCATTATGACGCCGAAACGGTGAGGTAAGCGATTTTATAGCCACTTTACTCTGCAACGTAGCGCAACTGGTTTTTGTTTTTTTTTTTTTGTGGTTAAAGCGGCATTTTCACGTCTGTGCGTCGCACGTGTCTGGGCCAAGTGCAGGATTCGCTTCTAGGCGGCTAATGTTCAAATCTACTCGCACTGTGTACGTTTGGTTGAATGTGCGTTGATTTTGATGTGGTTGTGGTTGTTGAAATATTTTTGCTGTGACTGCTGCAATAGACAGCTGAGACAACAGCCGCACGTAACTGTCAGACATTTTAAATGACGGCAACGACAACAATTGCTTAATCTCTCTTGTAAGGCGGCGTTGGTGTGGAATGTGTCCAATGTTCTTTTTTTGGTATATCTACACATTGGCTATGGTTGTAGTAAACAAATGTCGTATGTTCCATTAAGTGTTGTGCAACTTATGACAACTGTTTTCTCAGGCAACGAAAGAAAATGCCACTAAGAAAACAAAACCCACGACAGATGTTGGCACTTGTTGATGGAAAAATTAAATTACATAAACGAATTGTAGTTGTAGGAATGGTTGCTCTTTACTTCACAGAAACGTTTTATTTAATTTTTTATTTAAAAAAATATTGAAAACTTTAAACTAAGCACAGACTTTGTAAAAAAAGTACAACGTGTCGTTTGTCAATCATATGACAGATAATTTAGATGTGCGGTTTCAGAGGGAATGTGCAAGTTGTTGAGTTTTACTCCCCAAATGGCGAATGAAATATGAGCAGATTTAGGGGAAAAAAGTTCAAGTCAAGATGAAGCTCCAACGAAAAAGGTGTTCGATGTGGTAGTTGGACATCGATGGCGAAGAGGAAGGACGTGTGTCCGGTGGAAGGACAAAACTGAGGAGGTCCTAATAACTCTTGGTGTGATCATCACTGGTTTGTGATTCTTTTCTTTTCTCTTATTACTCTTTTCTCTTATTTCTCCTCCATTATTTGTTTTGATTTGTTTTTGAATTGAACATTTGAATTGAATTGAATTGAATTGAATTGAATTGAATTGAATTGAATTGAATTGAATTGAATTGAATTGAATTGAATTGAATTGAATTGAATTGAATTGAATTGAATTGAATTGAATTGAATTGAATTGAATTGAATTGAATTGAATTGAATTAAGTTGAGTTGAGTTGAGTTGAGTTGAATTGAATTGAATTGAACTGAATTGAATTGAATTGAATTGAATTGAATTGAATTGAATCGAATTGAATTGAATTGAATTGAATTGAATTGAATTTAATTTAATTTAATTTAATTGAATTGAATTTAATTGAATTGAATTGAATTGAATTGAATTGAATTGAATTGAATTGAATTGAATTGAATTGAATTGAATTGAATTGAATTGAATTGAATTGAATTGAATTGAATTGAATTGAATTGAATTGAATTGAATTGAATTGAATTGAATTGAATTGAACTGAATTGAATTGAATTGAATTAAATTGAATTGAGCTGAATTGAATTGTATTGAATTGAATTGAATTGAATTGAATTGAATTGAATTGAATTGAATTGAATTGAATTGAATTGAATTGAATTGAATTGAATTGAATTGAATTGAATTGAATTGAATTGAATTGAATTGAATTGAATTGAATTGAGTTGAATTGAATTGAATTGAATTGAATTGAATTGAATTGAATTTAATTTAATTGAATTGAACTGAATTGAATTGATTTGAATTGAATTGAGTTGAGTTGAATTGAATTGAATTGAATTGAATTGAATTGAATTGAATTGAATTGAGTTGAATTGAATTGAGTTGAATTGAGTTGAGTTGAATCGAATTGAATTGAACTGAATTGAATTGAATTGAATTGAATTGAATTGAATTGAATTGAATTGAATTGAATTGAATTGAATTGAATTGAATTGAATTGAATTGAATTGAATTGAATTGAATTGAATTGAATTGAATTGAATTGAATTGAATTGAATTGAATTGAATTGAATTGAATTGAATTGAATTGAATTGAATTGACTTGAATTGAATTGAATAGAATTGAATTGAATGGAATTAAATTGAATTCAATTGAATTTACTTTAATTTAATTGAATTGAGTTGAATTGATTTGAATTGAATTGAATTGAATTGAATTGAATTGAATTGAATTGAATTGAATTGAATTGAGTTGAATTGAATTGAATTGAGTTGAATTGAATTGAATGGAATTGAATTGAATTGAATTGAATTGAATTGAATTGAATTGAATTGAATTAAATTCAATTGTATTGAATTGAATTGAGTTGAATTGAATTGAATTGAATAGAATTGAATTGAATTGAATTGAATTGAATTGAATTGAATTGAATTGAATCGAATTGAATTGAATTGAATTGAATTGAATTGAATTGAATTGAATTGAATTGAATTGAATTGAATTGAATTGAATTGAATTGAATTGAATTGAATTGAATTGTATTGAATTGAATTGAATTGAATAAAATTTTAATGACTTATTTTTTATGTTAATTTAATTTAATTGATTTTCCCAACTAGAGGCGAATTTATAGAATTCATTTTCAAACTTAGAACCAATAAATTTTAAACCAAATTTTTGCAATCAAAATCTTAGTCAGAATAAAAAAAATCCTATCAGCTGAGTCAGTGTTGTCACCTTCCCCTCTCCAATTTAAATTCGCATTGTTTGCACCTGTGATTTCTGTGACTTTATACTAAAACCATTTCATAGTATGAAATCATGACGCAAATTTCAATGTAACACAAATGATAATCAAATAATCAAAAAAATCAATTTAGAACAAAAATCAAAACCTATTTATTTTCCATTATTTCCTTCTACGGCATTATTATTTTTTAAAGCAGTCAAGTCAAAATGTAAGCGCTCTCTAGTGCAAACGAATTTCTTCGGTTTCGGCAATGCATTGACTTATTGTCTGCTAATGGTTGTTGTCGCTTTTCGGTTATGCCCAAAAAATGCCTTAAACTTCAAAGAAAATATGTTTGGTAAAGAATACAAATTTATGGCAAGCAAACAATAAAAGATTTCCATAATTTCAATGGAACTTCAGTACAAATAATTGCTGCATCTTGGTGCTTTCAGTCACGAACATGATTTATTTCAATTTAATCTTTTGTCTGGAAATAAAGTAAAATAATTGAAGTACCGGTCAGGAAATGTGGCAACAAAGGTTTTCTAGAAATATGCAAAAGCTCATCAAAAGAACCAGTCTACACATTCGGCCAGGTGTGGATTTAGAATTGCCAGTGCCAGAAGGGAGTATTGAATGTATGCGATTTTTAACGCCCAAAAGTAGACTTGACTGGTTATAAGGCAACTTACAGTTCTGTTACTCTTGAGATGTCCAAAAATTGGTACTTTTACTGTGAAACTTATAACTGGACAAAAAATTCTATATACAAATGCCCACAGTCCCATTTGGGCCCTCTGCCGCTTTGATTCAAATGCGCTCTTGCCTACTTATATTTGTGTGTATATTCGTACCTTTCAAATGAAAGAATGTATGGATATCTTTCAGCTTATCTTTTTGACAATTTGTGCATTTGTTGTACACATTTTTCAATAGTTTTTAATACAATATTCCCCAATGCACTTTCGTGCATACCTCTGTCTGTATCTTTTGTGTACTTGAATGCGGTTTTAGTGCAATAAAATGGCATTAAGGTATTTGACACTTGAATGGCTTTTCAAATTAAAATCAAATACATGCACTAGTCAAGCATTGCATAGTCATACATATTCATTTGTGGGTGCTGGTTTGTGGCCAATTCATGGTATTCTCGCATTGAAATGATCCGTTGGCGATAAACAAATGTGTGTGAAATTTGCGTCATTTTGTTGCAGCTTTGTACATTTTTAAGAGACGTCAAATTACACTCAAGTGGCAGTTGCTCTGGTAAAATAAATTAAAATAAAATCCATGGATATGAGTTGTAATATTTGTTTGGTGCTCGTTTGCTTATAATTTTGTGTTTATATAAATTTGTGAAGAAATTCTGAATATTTTACTGCTTTTGAAATTTTATTAAAGGACGAAAAAGATTTGATGGACAAATATGCAAAAATTTTTTTATAAAAAAGAAATGTGAGACACTGTCTACTCATTGCAATTGTAAGCAGGAAACCTAACTACCAGCATTCCCAGTTCATTTGGAGAATTTGAGGTGCAATGCTGCGTATGATTAACATTAATTTATTAAAACAGTACTTTACATATATCTCAAAACATAATTTTGAATTTTTGAATAATTTACTGCTTATGAAATTTTATTAAAGGATGACAAATATTTAAGATGTATAAATATTTACAAACTGTTTTATAAAATAAATAGTATTCGTTACTTGTGAGACACTGTCTACTCGTTGCAATTGTAAGCAGGAAACCTAACTACAAACATTCCAAGTTCAGTTGGAGAATTTTAGGTTCAACGCTGCGTATGATGAACATTTATTTATTAAAACAATACTTTATGTCGCCCTACTTGTAGGAGTAATAATATTTACTTCTTATACAAAACCTTAAAAACAATTTAAGCAATTTTCAATCCTTACACGTTAAGCAGTAATATTATTAATGAAACAAAAGAACAAAATATTTTATTTCAGGTTTATATGCACCGTGGTAGCACTAAGTAAGTAAGTACGCTACACTCCCATTCCAGAGATCAAGGATTCGATTCCCATTAAAAAATGGGCCCCGCACTTTCTCAAATTTTCCAATTTTTCTTTCTTCTAATTATTCACAATCCCATCAACATTGCCCAGTCCAATCCATTACAACAAACAACAAATTGCCTTCCTTGACACTCCCATCAGTTGTGATAGGCAACACACAGAAAATTGTCATATCCAGTAGCCATTTAAGCGCAACAACAACGACGCAGTGCCAGCACGAACTAATGGACAATGACACTACTATCTATGCCTATATGATAGGCACTACTATCGAAGACACCAACCCTCTGATATCAACTGCTCCAACCAAACGGAATACGAGAAGAGACTTAAGGGGGTAGTCAGGTAGAATCGACCATATTTTTAAATAATGTTTTTTCATACAACTTTGTATTCCACATTAACAATTTTTTTATAGTTATTGTGCATAGTTTTGAGTACTGAACACAATTTTTTTTATAAATTTTCGTTTATATCCGGGGGAGATATGGGCGACCGGAAGACGCCATTTTGAAATCTGGCTGACACGATTTCTTCAGTTTGGATGATCTGAAACATACCAAACAAATTTAATTTTGAAGTACAAATGAATCGCTCTCGTTTGAACTACAACGGTAAAAAATATTAATAAATAAACATTTAGGGCAATTGTAAAGGTTTTTTCTCTTTTTTTGCTTGTTTTTTGTTAATAATTGTGTCATAACTTTGTTATAAAGAAATGGACAATAATGATCGTAGTTCATGCGATAGCTAAACCTTTTCTGAAAATATAAAAAAAAGTTTAAGCAAATCGGTGCAGTAGATCGGCCGTAATCGTGTCAGCCAGCTCAAAACAACAGCATCCACTTCACGCGCCAGATGTGCGATTCGAGCGCGCGAGCCCTTACAGCTAATCTCACTTTCAATCACTTTCGGATACTATCCGAGGTAAAGAAAGGTTTCTACATGATTCCTAAGGGTTTAAATAGACCAAAACTGCAAAAAAAATTTTCAATTTTTTGAAAAAAATCTACCTGACTACCCCCTTAAATATAACTGAAATAGTAAAAGAAATCTCACTACATGGTGGTGTCTCTCCTAGGGGACAATAGATGGCAAACCCATTACCCAGGACTGCTAGCAATGGGATAACCGCCCACACTGGCAGAATTTCATTTGATCTACTTAACCAACACAAGCCAACTTAAGTCCTTCGCTCCCAAGTGAAGCGAATAAGGCGAAACAAAACTTTGAATATATTGTACATATATTGTTTACATGTTTTTACAAGTTTTTGTTATTAATAAAACACAAATTTTCTTCTTCTACTGCAAGACCATCTCATCTCATCCTTTCATATCCGCGCAATTAAAAACTTATCCAAGTTGAATCAGAAAAAAATCCAATTAAGCCCAAAATTTGCTTCTAAAAACCAGGTTAATTAGTACCAGCAATTTTCGCGTTTAATTTCGTTTCATTGTTTATTGTTTTTTTTGTTTTTTTCCTATCTTACACTCTCACGCTGCGAAAAGATAGAAGACCAAAGCGTGCACTGAACTTGCAGTTCGGTCGTCGTTGGCTTCAATTCTAGTGTAGCATTTAGTCGACTAATTGCTTTCATTTGGCGCTCGGCTATTAACTCGATTTGAAGAATGGCACGTTGGATTATTGTCAAAAAATGCAATAAGACAAAGTATCAGGCATTCTACCTGACAGACAGCACCATAAGAGTAATGTGAGTGTGTGTGTGTGTGTGTGTAAATTGCAATGTGAGCACCAGACAAAAAATGCGGCAAAAATGTCGGCTAAGTATATGAAATATAAATGCACTAAGTTGACGCTGACATCTTCAAGTCAGCCTGACATTTCAGTTTTATATAATTATTTTTATTTTTAAATTTATTTTTGGCTGCTTGATTCCGCGTTAAGGCGCCGCGCCTGCTGCGTCTACCTGGCTGCATGCCAAAAGCATACAAACTGTTCTACGTACATGTTGGCACCAGTTGTCCTCGTGTAGTCTCGCTGTGCTTCGTGCCAGTCAATTTTTGCGCCATTGTGTTGCACCATAAAGGCACTAAATTGTACATTTTTGTTATTTTATTTACATTTATTTGTTTTTTATTTTTTCTTGAATTATTTTTAGGTATTTTTGGCATTGATTACTGCTGACTAACTGCCTGCAGCCAGCAGTAAGCCGCTCTGCTGTCATATTAATCTTAAATGTTGCAGCCGTTTTTTCGTTCCGAGTGCGAAAAGCACAATTTGTCTGAAAGCCAGGAAAGGTTTTCACTTTGTTGTTTTAATTTTAGTGAGAAAAATGAGACAAATGCACACAACGAGACAATGTTGCAGTAAAAATTAAGCCATATTGATTCTTTTGCTTTGTATTTTCAATTTATTATTACCGACAGACTGGCAAAGCTCTGCAGTAGTTTTAATTAGTTTTTCAAGAAATTAAGTAATTTCTCATATGTGCGCATTTATTTCATTCGCTTCAATGTGGTAACAACATTTTAGCCACTTTCTATTCAATTTTCTTTTGCACCTCAAAGACGGTCAAATTTTCTTTTTTAATTTTCCCAATTTTATCCCTTTAATTGCTAAACATTCCACCTCCCTTTCTTTCTTCAATTGGCTTCAACTATTTTAGTTCTGCATCGTGTGTCAAGAAAATAAATTTAAAATCAACTTTGTAGTCACTTCTGCTTGCGCCCTTAAGTATGCAACTTTGCACAAAATGCAGCACCAACACACAATTGTTGTTTCTGTTATTGCCATTATTGTTGTTGTTGTTGCTGCTTTTGGCTGTTGTTTCAACTAGAAATGTGTTCGTCTAGTGAATTCATGTTGCTTTTGCTTAACCCATTTCTAGTTTTAAGTTTTCAACATTTTATTGTTGCATTTTCGCAACCTTATCAACTAACTATGGCGCTGGCCAGAGGTATTGCCACAATACACACAGGGTCATATTTCCAGAAATTTGTTTTCGAGTGAAAACTAGATTTACTTGAAATGTGCAACAGGCGTGCGGCGCAGAAAAATTGCCTTGTGTGAAGAGCAGCAAGAGGGGAATTCAAATGTCGAAAGGCCAAAAGTTTACACTTTAAAATTTGTAAAAAATTACCATTTTAGTTGAGCAGGAATTCGTGTTCCTACAGTGTGCGGTGAAATAAGGGTTTGAGAAATTGTGGCAACAACTGAATCGTTTTGCCATTTGAGACTTTAAAAGCTAAAATGTAGGTAATGTAAGTGCCAGAATAGCAGAAAAAGGAAGTGCAGTTGCAGTGGTAAGCTCGAAAAGCAGTGAACAGCATTTCAAGTTGAGTTGGAGAAAATTCAGGGTGCAACGCTGCGTATGATGAACATTAATTTGTCTGCAAAGGGAACGATAGTTTAGTGTGGCAAACCAAAGGACTGGAATTTTTGGAGCTTAAAAAAACGATATTTGATTTTGGGGCAAGAATAAGAAAAAAATAAAAATTTTCAATAGATTACTTCGTAATAGTCAGAATAGAATATTCCTTGTACCCAGTGCCATATGAGCCCTCAATGAAGTCTTAGTATTTGAAATTTTTCAATGAGAAAATTAACATTCCGCGCTTACATGCCCAACTATAGTATTTTACTAACACACATATATACTCTATGTACCCATACCTATATGCATATTTCTGTAAATATGCCCAATAAATTCTAAAGGTCCCTAAAGTAAGGAGCTTTTTTTCGAATCACACTCACACCAAAAGCTTCAAAAATAAAGAAAACATTTAAAAACCAATGAAAAAGAATATAATACAAAAAACCTAACAGTAAAACGAAGTACCGTCAACCGGAGCCAATTTGTACATCCGTTATGCACACCTACACACATACACACACAGAGAGACTCACACATTCGCAGCGCCATAACGAAGCGAAAAATTCAAGCGCACTTCCGCTTAAATCATTTTGAGAAATTGCCAAGAAAATTTCGCTGCGCTATTGTGCAGCTGCGTCTTATAGCAACAATAACAATAAAAACAACAAAAGCAACAACAATATGAACAAATTTAACAACATTTAAAACAGTACAGCGCGGCTGGCAGCTGAGAACTAAGAGCTGAGAGCGCAACAAAGCTGAGGGAATACACCACTGAGCGAGTAACAATTGGACAAGGGACAGCGAGAGGCAGACGCCCGACAGTCGCTGGCGCACAACGTTGGCGGTGGCGGTGGCTGTGGCCATGTTGTTGCTGCAATGGTAAACATTGAGTTTATTTTGTGAGACGTGTTGCAAGTTGTGTACTTGCTTATTGTTGTTTTATTGCTGTTGGTAGTTGTTGTTGCCAGTTGTAGTTGTTGTTGTTTATTATTGTTGTTATACTTATTGTTGTTGTTCAGGTTTTATGCACTTTTCCAAGTTATCGTTCGTCCCCTGCTGCCCTTCAACTGCGCGTTGTTCGTTCGTTTTGTATTGTTGCGATTTTTTTGTTCCGCCAGCACATTTGTTCCGCTCGACCAAAGTCAAAGTGCAGCTGCTGGATCACGTTCGCAATAAATTTGTAAAATTGGAAGCAACAACAATTGTTACAGAGAAAAAACAATGAAAAAAATATATATATGTATATATAGTAGTAAATCAGCAAATACTGCAGCAATGGCAGAAAGGATAGAGGACAAGAAAGTAGCTAAGTAAAAGAGTAGGAAGTTTCGTGCGCCTGACTGCCGCCACCGCTGACTGATGTATGGATGATGAACTGCAGCGCAGTGCACAATAAAATGTTGCATGTCAAATTGAGTTGAGCTGACGTCTTTATTGCGGCAGTTTACACCCAATTTTCACCAACTTTATTTTTCAGATTTTTTATGGCAGTTTAGTTTTGTTTCTTTTCGTTTTTGTGTTGCCATAAATTATGTGGTTTTTGCAGCTGATGTGATTAAAGGGCCATAATGAAGCTGAATTATGCATATTGAAAATGCAAATTTTACATTTTGTGCGCAAATGTCGGGAAAACTTCAGGTGGCCTCATAAAAATAAACGCAAATGCTATTTGCTTCCTGTTCACTCAGATAGTTGGATTTTTGTCTTTCAGCTGTCAAATCCTCATTTATGGCATAAAAGCAATAAGTTAAAGTGGTTAAGAGGGCATGTCGTACATATATCCAGTCTCAAAGCGCCCTAACCGGAAACATTATTTGCACTAATAACAAAATTTGCTTACCTCATACATTGGCCTCATAAGGCAACCCTGCCTAAAGGTGAGCGGATCACGCCCATATTAGTGCCAGTTGTTAGATGAAATACTATCAACATATGTAAAAAATATCACTGAATTGTTTCTATCAGTTCAAGAAGTATTGCACAAACAAGCCGCTCAACTGATACACACCCAAGAAGGACGGTTGGACCATTGGACCAAGGAAGGACTAGACCAACTGATGTATGCTACCATATCAATTCTGCTAATTATTCTCATCATGCCTATGTACACTTTTCCATACCAACCACGCCTCCTTCTCATCTTTACAGGCTTATGTTCCGCATGTAGTTGCCCAACGCCTTTGAGAAGTTCATACTAAGTTCATCTCAGCATGAATTGTTGGCTCAGCTCACCTATAAAAATTCTTTTCTCTTTGCCCACACAAAGCCATAAAATGCATAAAAAACTTTTCTTGGCTGCTTTTTAATGCCGCTTTCATTGGCCACATAAATTTTGCAACTCAAACTGAAAATTGACCTTCAACATGTGCGCACAATGCATTCTCCATATTTGTGTGAGTGTGCTGTGCGTTTGTGAAAAGTTACGCCACAACTTCACACACTGTGAATGGCCACAATTTTGGCCAACACGTAAACCGAAAACGCCTTTCAATAACGACGCCCAATAGATTAACACAAACGGCCAATAAGCGCGCGCCGAGTGGCAACGCCAATAACAAGCAAAGTGCCAAATCAATGGCAGCAGCAGTCGTTATTGAAGTGTCGGCCATTCGATGCAGCAGTGGCCGATGGCCAATGATTGCCGCTGCAACTCTGAACATTTCATTTTTTTACCGTTTTTCAAATTTTATTTTTTGCAAAAACAAGTGCACTTTTTTTCGACGATGCTGCAAGCAAAACTCTTAGAAGTTAAATGCTGTAGCAATTGAATGCTTTAGAAGTTAAAGCCACCACAAAAGCAGAAAACCAAATCAAAGCACACATTTTTGGTGTTTTCGCTTGAAGCTGTCGAAAATTTCATAGGCAGCCAAAGGACCAAAGGCCATTCAGACAAGGCTGACAGCGATACGATTCACAAAAATCGGTTAGATGTGTTTAGGTTAGGTTAGTTAGAGAAGGAAACCTGACTCCTGAGTTTTGCTTCTTTTCTTAATTAAAACTAATCAAATTTTTCTATAATTAAATAAAATAATTAAATAAAAAAATATATATAGTAAAAAATATTTAACAAAAAATATATATAAATATATAACAAAATTTGGTTTTCTCGACCATAAAAGTATTTAATGACTATTTGTATCGATTTATATTTTCCATGCAAAAAGTCCTGGGTATTAAACAACAAAACAACTATTTAACAACTTACAACTATTTAAACCCAATCAAATTTTTTCTTTTCTGGTAATAATTAGATTTTTTAACATAAACACAAATGGATTTTCGACATTTTTGATGACAGAAATCAATTTTCGACATTGATTTCAATTTCAATTTTAATTTCGATTTCAATTTCAAATTCGATTTCGATTTTAATTTAATTTTAATTTTAATAATAATTTTAATATTAATTTTAATTTTAATTTTGATTTTAATTTTAATTTGAATTTTTATTTTATTTTTCATTTTAATTATAATTACAATTTTTATTTTATTTCAATTTCAACTTCAATTTCAACTTCAACTTCAATTTCAAATTCAAATTCAACTTCAACTTCAACTTCAACTTCAATTTCAACTGCAACTTCAACTTCAATTTCAATTTCAATTTCAATTTCAATTTCAACTTCAATTTCAATTTCAATTTTAATTTCAATTTCAATTTCAATTTCAATTTCAATTTCAACTTCAACTTCAACTTCAATTTCAATTTCAATTTCAACTTCAACTTCAACTTCGATTTCAATTTCAATTTCAACTTCAACTTCGATTTCAATTTCAACTTCAACTTCAATTTCAACTTCAACTTCAATTTCAATTTCAATTTCAATTTCAACTTCAATTTCAATTTCAACTTCAACTTCGATTTCAATTTCGATGTCAATTTCAATTTTAATTTCAATTTCAATTTAAACTTCAACTTCAACTTCAACTTCAACTACAACTTCAATTTCAATTTCAATTTCAATTTTAATTTCAATTTCAACTTCAATTTCAATTTTAACTTCGGTTTCAATTTCGATGTCAATTTCAATTTCAATTTAAACTTCAACTTCAACTTCAACTTCAACTTCAATTTCAATTTCAACTTCATTTTCAACTTCAATTTCAATTTCAATTTCAATTTTAATTTCAATTTCAACTTCAATTTCAATTTCAACTTCGATTTCAATTTCGATGTCAATTTCAATTTTAATTTCAATTTCAATTTCAACTTCAACTTCAATTTCAATTTCAACTTCAATTTCAATTTCAACTTCAACTTCGATTTCAATTTCGATGTCAATTTCAATTTTAATTTCAATTTCAATTTAAACTTCAACTTCAACTTCAACTTCAACTTCAACTTCAATTTCAATTTCAATTTCAATTTCAATTTCAACTTCAACTTCAACTTCGATTTCAATTTGAATTTCAACTTCAACTTCGATTTCAATTTCAATTTCAACTTCAACTTCAATTTCAACTTCAACTTTAATATCAATTTTAATTTCAATTTCAATTTCAACTTCAACTTCAATTTCAATTTCAATTTCAATTTCAATTTCAATTTCAATTTCAACTTCAATTTCAATTTCAATTTCAACTTCAATTTGAATTTCAACTTCGGTTTCAATTTCGATGTCAATTTCAATTTCAATTTAAACTTCAACTTCAACTTCAACTTCAACTTCAATTTCAATTTCAATTTCAATTTCAATTTCAACTTCAACTTCAACTTCAACTTCAACTTCAACTTCAACTTCAACTTCAACTTCAATTTCAATTTCAATTTCAATTTCAATTTCAATTTTAATTTCAATTTCAACTTCAATTTCAATTTCAACTTCGATTTCAATTTTGATGTCAATTTCAATTTTAATTTCAATTTCAATTTAAACTTCAACTTCAACTTCAACTTCAATTTCAATTTCAACTTCAACTTTAATATCAATTTTAATTTCAATTTCAATTTCAACTTCAACTTCAATTTCAATTTCAATTTCAACTTCAATTTCAATTTCAACTTCAACTTCGATTTCAATTTCGATGTCAATTTCAATTTTAATTTCAATTTCAATTTAAACTTCAACTTCAAGTTCAACTTCAATTTCAATTTCAATTTTAATTTCAATTTCAACTTCAATTTCAATTTCAACTTCGGTTTCAATTTCGATGTCAATTTCAATTTCAATTTAAACTTCAACTTCAACTTCAATTTCAATTTAAACTTCAACTTCAACTTCAACTTCAACTTCAACTTCAACTTCAATTTCAATTTCAATTTTAATTTCAATTTCAACTTCAATTTCAATTTCAACTTCGATTTCAATTTCGATGTCAATTTCAATTTTAATTTCAATTTCAATTTAAACTTCAACTTCAACTTCAACCTCAATTTCAATTTCAATTTCAATTTCAATTTCAATTTCAACTTCAACTTCAACTTCAACTTCAATTTCAACTTCAACTTCAACTTCAACTTCGATTTCGAGTAGATTAGATTAGATTAGATTAGATTAAATTCGATTCGATTCGATTCTATTAGATTAGATTCGATTAGATTCGATTAGAGTAGATTGGATTCGAATATATTAGATTCGAAACATGAAATTTCAATAAATTTTTTAAGTTTTATGAGCAAATTAATTCTGTTTACTGCACATTCGATTATTTCAAATTGTTTATATTAAACCATTTTTTTTTATTTTTGTGTGAAAAATTTAGAACCAATTTTCATGCATATCCTTGAAATTTTATCATTTTTAACCTAACTAAAAATTTAAATTAAGACTTATACAAAGGCGACTGAAGCAAAAGTTTAACCTAAACGTAGGCGGAATATTGTCAGAAGTAACATTTGAAAAACACAATTCTTAGATTTTGATCTTTGTTTGTTTGTTTGTTGGTTTGGCTGTGTGGTTGGCGGTAAATTTTAATCTGAAATCCCCAATTCAACAACTGTCAGTTGGCTGATTGTGCTGGCTGGGCTATGTGTGTGTGTCGTCAGTGTTTGCGGCAGTCGAATGTGCACTTTCGGTAGCCTTTCGCTTGCCATTTGTGCCTCTGCACCGTCGACCATATATTTTGCTTTATTTTAGCATATGGCGAGCGTGTTTGTGTGCCATCAGCCGCCGCTGGGTAACACACATCAGCGAACGTGCAAAGATTTATTGAAGCCGCCAGTCGAGTCGTTATGTGTTATTTCGAACTCGCTTTCCACCGGCTGCCAGTCGCTTTATGCAAATGCTAACGACTGTTGGCGCCCTTAATGCGTTCGGAGAGTTGCTCTGGTATACTTTAAATTCGGTTATACAATTTCAATTTTTTTAGCGATTTTTCTTTATTTTTATTCAACGATTTTTGTTTTTATATTTTAAAGTTTTCTATAATTTTTTTTTGCATACAAGTTTACTTGTAAATTGTCTGGCTTTGTTGAAAACATAAATTTAATTACCAAATATGTAGAGCCAATCATTTAGCCAAATAATACCTTCAACACTTCGATCGCATTCACTTGATTGCTTTTGCTGAACACCATTAAGGTTGCCTTCCCCCCAGTCGATGTGCACAATTCACCTGCTAACGATGCATTCGGCGCGCTCTAATGAATGATTAATGGCGGAAGTTGGCAATTGCTATCGCAATCCGCACCGGCGGCGCCCGACTGTGGCGCACTTTGTGCTCTGTCATTGATTTCTTCGAGTTCGTTCGTTTCCTGGCGACCGCCAGAAATGACATTTGCCGCCGGGATAAGCATTAGCATGCGCGCCAACGCTGCGCAACTAATGATGCTGCATCGTTGCTAACGGCGTTGCCGGCTCTGACGAATTTATTTGTACATAACATGGCTTTCGTTCATGTGTCAGCCGACGCGCGGAAGCAACGCAAGCAGGAAGGTAGTAAAACGTACAAGAAGTGATAACACTTGAACGATTTCGAAATTCGTTTTGAAGTGGGCGAATGCTGTGGATGGCACAGAAACAAATGTATGTACTGAAGATGTGCATCGTCAGGTGCGTAAGTGGCAACAGTGCATGTGCAGCGCTTCCAAGTGCACGCTACATTTTTTTAAAAACGGAGCTCACTTTGTTTGTGCTTATAGAATTTTTGCAGGACTATAGATGTTGTTATTATAAAAGCAAAATAAGATAAGTTGAATGGAATACATTTGCGATTCACATATCTACAAATCATGAATGGTTCAAGGATTAGCTGGGCAGGAAAGACATTTTGGTTGTGCAGTGTCAAAACTCGAATTTTTATACTTATTTTTATTGTATTTATAATTAATTGAATCAATCATTTTGTGGCAAATCCATGATTATGATTTAGTGTAACTTCTGATACTAAACAGCAAAAAAAAATAGCCAAGTACGATTTCTAATCAATATCATTAAATAGTGAGAAAAGTTTTATCAATCAAAGAGTTTTGAAAACGTCTAAATAAAAGATAATCTGACTGTTTAAAGTCTCCAATTTCAGGTCATCACCATTAGAGAAAGTTTTATCATTCAAAGAGTTTTGCAAACCTTAAAATAAATGGTAATCTGATGCTATAAGGCCAGAGCTATGAGATGGGTGTGACATCAAATCCCAATCAGAAGAAAACAATTTGTTGCAACTCACCCAAAATCGTCGATTTCAGATCATCAGGTCATCATTAGAGAAAGTTTTATCATGCAAAATCGCAATGTATTTTGTGAAAACATCGAGTAAGGAGAAACCGAACTTTTTCTTCGACTGGAGAGCAAAGAACTGCGTTGCTTGGTTGGTGATGATGTTGGAGGACACAACGCATGTGGCCAACATATGGCAAAGATGCGAATCATCCATGACCCCACATGCAGCTGTGAAGAAATTTGTGGAGTTTCTAAGCCTTTTTGTGAATTTTGACCTCGATGCGATGCCGCATATAATAAGAGAGTTCAGAGCATCGAGCACACATTATTAAGAATCTCCATACAACACATAATCATGTCTACTGCCCATCCATACTTCACATTTCACATCACATCACATCACAACACATCACGCCCCAACCCATCACATCACATTAGATACATCAAGTTACATCAAATCGACACATCACATCACATCGCATCACACCACATCACATCATATGTCACATCACACATCATATTACTCATCAAGTTACATCGCATCACATTACATCGCATTATATCGCATCACATCATATTAGTTCACATCAAATCACATCACATCACATCACATCACATCACATCGCATCACATCATATTAGTTCACATCAAATCACATCACATCAAATCACACCACATCACATCACATCACATCGCATCAAATTTGCTCACATAAAATAAAATTACATCACATCACATCTCAACGTATCGCATCACATCACATCACATCATATTAGTTCACATCAAATCAAATCGCATCTAATCAAATCACATCACATCACATCAAATCGCATCATATATATATGCCCACATGAAATAAAATTACATCGCATCACATCACATCACATCACATCACATCACATCACATCACATCATATCACATCACATCACATCACGTTTGCTCACATGAAATAAATTACATCACATCACATCTCATCGTATCGAATCACATCACATCACATCTCATCGTATCGAATCACATCACATCACATCACATCATATCATGTTAGTTCACATCAAATCACATCAACTCACATCACATCAGATCAAATCGCATCACATTTGCTCACACGAAATAAAATTACATCACATCATATCTCATCATATCACATCACATCACATCACATCACATCACATCACATCACATCACATCACATCACATCACATCACATCACATCACATCACATCACATCACATCACATCACATCACATCACATCACATCACATCACATCACATCACATCACATCACATCACATCACATCACATCACATCACATCACATCACATCACATCACATCACATCACATCACATCACATCACATCACATCACATCACATCACATCACATCACATCACATCACATCACATCACATCACATCACATCACATCACATCACATCACATCACATCACATCACATCACATCACATCACATCACATCACATCACATCACATCACACCACATCACATCACATCACATCACATCACATCACATCACATCACATCACATCACATCACATCACATCACATCACATCACATCACATCACATCACATCACATCACATCACATCACATCACATCACATCACATCACATCACATCACATCACATCACATCACATCACATCACATCACATCACATCACATCACATCACATCACATGTGCTCACATGAAATAAAATTACATCACATCACATCTCATCGTATCGAATCACATCACATCACATCATATCATGTTAGCTCAAATCAAATCACGTCAAATCACATCACATCACATCACATCATATCATGTTAGTTCACATCAAATCACGTCAAATCACATCACATCACATCACATCGCATCACATTTGCTCACATGAAATAAAATTACATCACATCACATCTTATCGTATCGTATCACATCACATCACATCATATTAGTTCACATCAAATCACGTCAATGAATCACATGAAATAAAATTGCATTACATCACATCACATCGCATCACATCACATCACATCACATCACATCACATCACATCACATCACATCACATCACATCACATCACATCACATCACATCACATCGCATCACATTTGGTCACATGAAATAAAATTCCATCACATCATATCATTTCACATCGCATCACGTCACATCTCATGACACTACTTCACATCAAATCACAACATAACACATCACATCATGTAGTTTTGTATTCATATCGCTGAGTCGTTTTGACTCCGTTCGTTTTTGCATTATATTTTAAAATATATTTTAAAATGACAATGCTCGTAAATCAACAGTTTTTTTCGTACTGAAAACCCTTCTCAGACAGATTTGTTATTGCTCGACTAAGTTTGGTTTGAACTTTCTAACCGGGAATTTCTAACCGGGAATCGTTGCTTAATCGAATCAGAATCAACACCTTAAGATTTTGTTGCCATTTTACTCCACCAAAAGTACTTGAGAGCTTCTTTTGGCTGAAGTATTCCGAGTGCTCTGCTCACTCACTGCTCATCCCCTTGGACCGACTGCAGCGTGCACCAGTTTGCCTTTAGCTCATTTGGCAATTTTTCTGCGCTTCCTTTTCATCCAACTACGACACTATCGTTTCCGTCATTAAAGGCGAATATTTCAAACTTTTCAGTGAACATTTTGTAATATTCGCCAAATTTTTGAGAAATTTTACAGTAGTCAAAAGTGTTGCAAGCATTATTATAATGAATGAGCTTTTTCGGCAGCGACAGCGACCAAAGTTAATGAACTGTGGGAATTTCGATAAGTAATTGAATAATTGAGAAACTTTTCATTCGAAAATGCATTTTGTAATTACGCAAACAGCAAAGTGCAGCAAGGTTACGATTTTTAAATTTATTTATTTTTTTCAAGCAATTTTTAATTATTTTACAAGAACAAACACTCTCTGAACGTACACAATTCAATTTATTTTAATTTAATTAAACTTAAATGAATTTTGTGTACAATTCCATGTTGCTGCTGCCATTCAATGCAATTTGCCTTACAATTGCCCGCAAATTTAAAATAATTTCCCAACGTCGAAAACAAAAGCAAAAGCACACAATCAGACATTCGTTCGCGTGCAATCACAGCGATAGCAAAACGCTCACTGACAACTCAAAACGCGTCGGATAAGACAAACGAACGCCACACACACATAAAACGCTTATCAGAAGTGCGGTGCCACGCGCTCGCTCGACGACGCTCACTTACGCATTCAATCACAGTTTAGCATTTGAATAAATTGTTAAAGTTTTTGGCGTTTTATTGCTCTATTTGCTGCCAGTCGATTCTCCGCCCCCACGCAGAGCACAAAACTAATCTGAAACTAATAACAATTTTTGTTATTTTTGTAAATTTCATTTACAATTCAAAATGATTGCCTTGACGCAGGGCGTGTACGCAGCAGCAGCAGCAACAACAACAACAATAACAGCAGCAGCAACAACCATACTTAGTCAGCTAAGCAACCAAACGGCTGTGGAGGGAAATGTGGTTGCGTATACGCAGCGTTGGCCAGCCGCAAGCACAACCAATGCAAAACTGAACGTGCTTCTGACACAGAAACTTTGACAAAATTAAAGAAAAATCAACAACAAAAACAATAGATGAAAACAACACAAAAGTAACAGCAAAACACTAACAACAACGACAACAACATTGCTGCTGCTAACTGCAGATACGTCGAACAACGCGCATAGCAATCGTATTGAATGAATGAATTGTACGCTTTATGGTTGCGGTATCAAGTCGAGTACAGTTGGTTATTGTTATTGTTGTTGTTGTTATTGTAATTGTCATTGTTGTTGCTGTTTATATATGCTGTTCTGCATTTTCAATAGCGTTGCCTTTCGTTGGTTTGTTGTCGTTTTCGTATTTATTTGAGTTGGTGCTAGTGACACGATGGTGTCATTTTGTGCCACAGGCAAACGACCCACCAGCAACTATAACAACAACAGCAAAAAACTGCTGAGCATGAAAATGACGACCGAAATGACTTTATTGTCAAAACGTGCTAAAAGTTTGGCAAAAAGCTTAAAAACAAAAAATCACCCCAAACAAAAACAAAATCAACAACAAAAATTATAATGAAATTGATATCGATACTGAATCGAAATGAAGCGAAGCACGAAGCAAGCAAGTATCTATGACATTGTAGCAAAGCAAATAGAATCGAATGAAATGAAGTACAATGGAATGTGCTGAATTGGGTAACGAACAGACGAAAGACCGTCAGGACTCATTGGAGCAAACACAACGAGGTTCAATGGTAACTCAAGTGGAAAACGTTTGATCATAACAAACAATTTTTTTATAATGTAAAAAATATATTAGAAGAAACTTAATTTGATGAGGAATGCGTAATTATAATTTTGCATGGTTGATTAACTGGTTATGGTTGTGATGGACAAAACATTAGCGTTAAGGCACCGTTTTCAAACCCCACTTTCAGCGTGGAGGTCAATTAAGGCTGTCAATTAAATCATCTCAATCTCCATTGGCGGTTTCAAAGCCAGCTCGAGACGTTAGTGAGTGCCTACAGTTTGATGGTTTGCTTGCTTTCTATACCTGAAATGAATTTCCTAGCGTTTTCATCCTCATACTTGCTAAGGCCAGACATATGTAAAGAAAGCGCACAAGCTTTCTTTCTTATCTGGATTCAGCCTCTGCCAATTGCTGTCCTTGCCGAGCATGAGACCGGGCATGTTTTTATTTTTTTATTTTTATTTATTAAGAAATTTATATACTAATACAACAAGATTCTTTCGAGTCTTATACTTAATTAAAGTACAAAGGAATTTTTTCTTCTCATCTGAATTTAAACAACTTTGTCAACTAATATTGTGAGAGATGCCCATCTTGGCATTGTTTTTCTTAAAGGTCAATAGGCCATAATAACCACAGTAAGTTTGACTAGATCACCTCGCTTTTTGAAAATCAGTTCCATTGACTTTTTTTTGCTGTATTTCAGCACGACTGATCTGCTACTCCTGCATGGATTCCGCCTCTGCCACTTGCTGTCCTTGCCAAGATAGAGCATGTACAAAGGAATGGGTTTCTTCTCATCTGAATTTAAACAACTTTGTCAGCTATTATTGTGAAAGATGCCCATCCTGGCTGTATGACTGGCATTGATTTTGACTAGATCAGCTCGCTTTTTCCTCTCTTTTTCCTTTTCAGTTTTACAGCCAGTTTCATCTGCAGATCCTGCGTGTGACCAGCTCAATAGTGCACAGAAGATTCCATTTTTTGGGGATTTCGTATACAACTTTTAAGCAAAATACCATTTAAAACATATTTGTCGCCTACAATATTTGTAAGAAACGGGTACTTGAGGAAGGTTAAACCCAGAATCAAAATCTGTCATCTGCTGTCTGTCAAAGCTGGACATTTTTTACAGATCTGTCTAGCTCGTTCAATCTATCATTACTCGCAATGTTTCTGTGTCCTGGGTATTCAAATGAGGGTAACTGCTGTTCGACGGTACAGTTTCAGAAAAATATACTGACGTTTCCGGACAAGTTTGAAGGTAATGATTGATGAGCCCAGAGCTTTAAAAACTCCTCAAGATTGAATTGAATTGAATTGAATTGAATTGAATTGAATTGAATTGAATGGAATTGAATTGAATTGAATTGAATTGAATTGAATTGAATTGAATTGAATTGAATTGAATTGAATTGAATTGAATTGAATCGAATTGAATTGAATTGAATTGAATTGAATTGAATTGAATTGAATTGAATTGAATTGAATTGAATTGAATTGAATCGAATTGAATTGAATTGAATTGAATTGAATTGAATTGAATTGAATTGAATTGAATTGAATTGAATTGAATTGAATTGAATTGAATTGAATTGAACTGAATTGAATTGAATTGAATTGAATTAAATTTAATTGAATTTAATTGAATTTAATCGAATTGAATCGAATCGAATCGAATTGAATTGAATTGAATTGAATTGAATTGAATTGAATTGAATTGAATTGAATTGAATTGAATTGAATTGAATTGAATTGAATTGAATTGAATTGAATTGAATTGAATTGAATTGAATTGAATTGAATTGAATTGAATTGAATTGAATTGAATTGAATTGAATTGAATTGAATTGAATTGAATCGAATTGAACCGAATTAAATCGAATGGAATCGAATTTAATTGAATTGAATTGTATTGAATTGAATTGTATTAAATTGAATTGAATTGAATTGAATTGAATTGAATTGAATTGAATTGAATTGAATTGAATTGAATTGAATTGAATTGAATTGAATTGAATTGAATTGAATTGAATTGAATTGAATTGAATTGAATTGAATTGAATTGAATTGAATTGAATTGAATTGAATTGAATTGAATTGAATTGAATTGAATTGAATTGAATTGAATTGAATTTGAATTGAATTTGAATTGAATATGAATTGAATTTGAATTGAATTTGAATTGAATTTGAATTGAATTTGAATTGAATTTGAATTGAATTTGAATTGAATTTGAATTGAATTGAATTGAATTGAATTGAATTGAATTGAATTGAATTGAATTGAAATGAATTGAATTGAATTGAATTGAATTGAATTGAATTGAATTGAATTGAATTGAATTGAATTGAATTGAATTGAATTGAATTGAATTGAATTGAATTGAATTGAATTGAATTGAATTGAATTGAATTGAATTGAATTGAATTGAATTGAATTGAATTGAATTGAATTGAATTGAATTGAATTGAATTGAATTGAATTGAATTGAATTGAATTGAATTGAATTGAATTGAATTGAATTGAATTGAGTTGAATTGAATTGCATTTTTTCTTAATATTTTTACTTTCATTTTATAATTTGCCAATACTTAATTTTATACTCAATCTGCCTGCAATTAGAATAGATTTACTGATCCTTAGGTCATTGAAATAGATGCCCCATAGACTGTGATGGTATTTTTATTTAAAATGTTTCTCTAGGTAGCTCTATGGTCTATCTCCGCTTTACTCGTGTTTGGTTACTAGACAGTCGACTTTTGTAATTAAAAGACCAGTGTAGTGCCGCGATCATCATTCAGATTATAGACCATAGTCATTAGTCCAAATTCTTTAAATAAAATAAATCAAATCACAAATAGTTGCGCTCGAAGTTCAAATAGTTTCTACAAATTAGAGCTAGCAAACCTAAAATTATGCTAAGTATCTAAAATAAAAAAAATTACGAAAATACTCTTATTACAACCGAAAATATAAAAAAGTCACTTAAATCCCACAACTAAGTATTGGCATGAGGCATTTTTTTGTGGCTCTTTTTGTTGTGATTTCTTTGATGTTAAGTATCTAAAATACAAAATTACGAAAAGACTCTTATGACAACCGAAAATATAAAATAAATCACTTGAATTGCACGACTGAGTATTGGCATCCGAATTTTTTTGGTGGCTCTTTTTGAAAGTTGTTCGATATTAAGGCTGGAATTTTAATCCTATATGGCATTTGTATCATAAAGTGTTTCCGATGCAAGCAGAATTGACTGACATTGGTATTTCAGGGTTAAATCAACCACCAAATGTTCAATTATTATTGTTGTTATTACTTAAAAATTTAAAACTAAAATTATTTTTTTTTATTAAAATTTTTTTATTATTATTATTATTATTTTATTATTATTATTTTTTTTTTTATTATTATTATTTAAAAATAACAGATTTTCGAGCTAAATATGAATCTCTTGTATTTTCTGTTGCACACATTTATTCAATTTTCTTTTGGCTACAGTCCAATATGGACCAACTGTTGGTCGTCGTCTCCTATGCAGTTGTAACGCAATTTTTAACACATTTCAAAGTCAACATGAAATGTTCGCACGTTCGTGGCGTGCCCCATGCAAACGCACACACACACATACGAACATTCACACTGACACTTGTGGCAAGCAGTGAAGTAGCACAGGTGCGCACAGAAGCGTACTTGATTAATTCCCGCAATCCCATACACGCAGCCGAGCAAAGTACACACACGTGAAAATAGAAAACCGACAATGAAATTGCAGAATACTTTCTGCACTCTACTCGCACACCATGCAGAGATGTTTGTGTGATGCCGTTGAGGTGTGGCAGAGAGAAGAATTTCTCAATTTGAAAATAGAATCTTTCGAATGGTGCCAACTTGCACAAAAGATAGATGGACACACATACATATCTGTGTATATATTTCTATGTGTGTATGTGTTCGTGTATGCAGCAACATAAATGCAACGTGTGAAGTGTTGACAGCGCAACGCCAACAACAGCAACAACAACAACAACAGAAGCAGCAGTCAGCAGTAAACATGAAAGCCCCTTGGCGCTCGCCATAAAAGCGGTGATTGTCAATGAAAGTTGGCAGCACTGGCATTGGCAAGAAACGGCAACGCAGCAAAGTCAAAGGCTGTGAAGAATAGTAGGAAAGAGGAAACGGGAAATGGGAAACGGAAAGGAAAGGAAAACGGGCAAAGGCATAAAGGTGAA
>OY764961.1:99168093-99180198 GCA_963668005.1 Melieria crassipennis | reverse complement strand
CCACAGAACGAAAAATTGGTCTGCCTGTTGTGTAACTCTACAGATTATTAAGAGATTACCCATTCGACTTATAAACACCACTCAAAATTTAAATACCAAAATATGCCTGAATATCACCAACGCTGATCCATGCACTGCCAAAAACTCGGAAACATTCAACATTAGTTTTGTAAGTTACTATCTTTAACATTGGTCTTCATTTGCATCTCTTATTGCTGACGCACGACTTCAAGCATAGCGAGTTATACCAACTTTAGTTGAAATAATATAATTGGCTCTTACTTTTCCGTTAAGTTCAGGAGGCCCATTGATCCATAAAAAGGGTTTGCCTATAAAAGCAGTTCAAAACTTCCAATCCAGTGACGTAATTTTATGGCATTTTCTGTATGTGTTGCGTTGAATTTCCATACAATTTGTATATGGGTGAAATTTCACCCGAACGTCGCCCACGTAACTTTTTTTGTAATCACCGTTATAATGAAATAATCAATATGTTGTAGATAATTTCTAAAACTTATATTGGTTTGCTACAAATACAAGAAACCTTAATCATATGGATAAATATATAGAAAAGTTATAGCATTCTAAAGTTGAAAATGGGTGAAAAATCACCCGAACGACGGATTAGGGTTAAACAGGTAAATAATTAAAAGAAGTTAAACACTTTTGAACAACCAAATAAGTTCTCTCTTCGGATAAATAAGTACTTAAAGTTTAGTTCATTTCAATTTATTTCAAAATTACACATTCCAAGTCCAAAGTTATTTAATCAAAAAACTTTAATCTCAACGTTTTTTGACTAAATTGCCCGTTCACAAAGTTCAAATGCTTGAAATTTCCTTTGTCATTGCCACAATGAACTGTCAGCATTTTCAACCGTTTTCTCAACACTAAATACAATATTTAAGCTCCACGTCTTTGTTTCTTACACACAACAAAAACCTAAAACTGAAACCCCACCCAGCACACACAAAGTGCCGAGGTGCGAACAACGGTTTCTGTAAGTGTGTGTATGTGTGACTGCGAGTGTGTTTGGTTCATTGCAAAAGAGGGCCGGAAAAGCGCAACGATTGCGCCAGATCGCACAATTTTTACGCTTTGTTTATTTTTCAAATTTATGCAGTCGCGGCACAGCGACGATGGAACTGTGCGGCCGCTGGTCAAAAGCGTTCAATTGCTGCACAAAACTCTGCTTTAGAAAAACCATAAAAGCGAAGCAGATTTTCCAAAACGCCAACAGTGCGTATTGCTGCAACCTTTTGTGTCGAACGTCTGCAGCCGGCAAAGGGTCGGTCGTCTTCACTTGGCTTCAACTGCACACTGAATGTGAGGCTTAAACGTTGTAATTAAGCCGTAAACGGTTTTAATGGTGTGGGCTTGAAATTTATGCACCGATACAGCGCGAAGCGTTTTTAAACTTTTGTGCCAACAGTGTTTAAAGTTCGAGTAGTTTGTATGACGGCGAGGAGGGGAGGGGCAGTAACAAAATTGAATGTTTAACTGGCTCGCAGTTTGTTTGTGTGTTTTATTAAACGAAATATGCATTTGATGGGCCTAGTTAATTTCACTCACCGATTATCTTCGTCCCTTTTTTGACCACAACGCATTACAACGTTACAGTTTTGAGCTGTGCCGTCAACGCTTTGATGGATTTTTGTACAAATTGTTTTGTTTTAGTACAAGTTTTGATTAATTTTTTGCTTTCAATTTGTACTGAATTGTTGTGTTGCTCTTGAATTTATCTTAGTTTACTTTAAAGCAGTTAAATAAATAGTTTTTTTTCTTGTTATTTGCTTGCTTTAAATGTTAATCTGACTAAAAGTGCACAGGTGACGCTCCTTAAATTTGTTTACACAACTGTAAGCAATTTTCAGTGGACTTTGGCTACTTGGGTCAGATTGTGGATACATTTTATTAGGGCCATAAATGGCACTGGAGGTCGTTGAGTGTTTTCGATTCATTTCTGTGGTCATTCAATGATTCACAAAAAATAAATTTCTCACGCAATTTTAAGGTTTTTGTTGCTTAATAAATCATTTTACTGAGATATTTTGATCCTAAAAGTCCAAAGTAAAGCGGCAAGTCTCCTCTTACATTTGCTGCCCACATCTTTACCATTGCGCAACAGAAAATATTTAAATAAATTCTTTGAACTGTGTATGTACTTAACATTTTGAGGTCCTTTTAAAAGGACATTGGATCAGAAAATGAAAAATTTAGTATGCCATGTAACTATGAATGATTTCTAGTTTCATGCCTTTGTATGCGTCTCAACAAAAGGTTTTTTTGTTGCACAGTGTAATAAAGTGTCTTGTTGTGGTTCGGGCCTTCGTACCATTTAATGATTTCGGTTTATAAAATTTTGGGATTTTAACCTACAGTGACCCGTAAAATGAGAATTATTATACAATTTCTTACCAACATCTGAATTTTGTTCTCTCTCTGAGTCATAAAATCGTAAGGAAAAGAGAAGAAGAAAAATTAGAAGAACATCTATTTGTTCTATTGGAAAAATTAGAAGAACTATAGAAAAAAAAATTAATTGTTAAATTTTTGAATTCTTACTTACTGACTTACTTACTTTCTTACTCACTTACTAACTGACTGACTGACTTACTTACTCATTTACTTATTTACTTAATTACTGATTTACTTACTTATTTCTTACTTACTTATATACGTAATTATTTACTTACTTACATACTTACTTGTTTACTCACTGACTGACTGCCTTAGTTATTCATTTACTTATTTTCTTAAATAACTTATTTAATTACTCACTTCTTACTTACTTACTTAGTTACTTACTTACTTCTTACTTACTTACTTCTTTACTTACTTACTGACTGACTGATTGACTTACTTACTCATTTACTTATTTACTTAATTACTTATTTACTTACTCACTTCTTACTTTCTTACTTATTTACTTACTTAGTTACTTACTTACTTCTTACTTACTTACTTTTTTACTTACTTACTGCCTGACTGACTGACTTTCTTATTTACTTATTTTCTTCTTTTTTCGGCCATCTTTTTAGTGGTCAGCCCTACTTTTTCTGCTTTTACCGCCGCCTTATCACTTCTCCCCTTTTTGGAACCAATTTCCGATGCAGATCTCTCAGAACTCTCGATGCAGCACTCTTCTCCTATTCTGCTTTCGCCCTTTCAACAAAAAACGATAATTTCGGCTTTACTGCAACTGCCAATAAATCGAACGATTCGAATACACTTTTTCCTTTAGTTTGATACTCTGCACTTCGCCTTTTCACTCTTCTTTTTGTCGGAAAAACAAAAAATCACTTGATCCAGTGTCACTTTATTACTGATCTGTCAATACTTGATTTGCAGTTACAGTTCAATGTTTGGCTTGTTACAGTTCAATGTTTGATTGGTTACAGTTCAATGTTTGATTTGTTGAATTTCAATGTTTGTTTTGTTACAGTTCACTTGGTCCAGTGTCACTTTATTACTGATCTCTAAATGCTTGATTTATAGTTACAGTTCAATGTTTTGTTTGTTAGAGTTCAATCCTTGATTGGTTACAGTTCAATGTTTGATTTGTTGAAGTACAATGTTTGTTACAGTTCAATGTTGGATTTGTTACTGTGCAATGTTTGATTTATTACAGTTTAATGTCTGATTCGTTACTGTTCAATGTTTGGTCGACATGAGGTCTCTGAAACATTGAGCTTGAAAACGACAACAAACAAAGTTCAATAAAATTGGAATCTAAATTATTTGTTTTAAATTTTTCGAACTAAATTTCTATTTAGTAAACTAATATCAGACTCATCTTGGCAACTTCTTCGACAATCTATGGAATTGAGCCGATATGACCATTCACAGTCTACTAGGCTTGGTAAAAAACTCAAACTGGTTCAACGAGTGAGTAATTTTTAATTCAATGAGTGAGTCATTTTTTTAAAGGACTATTTACTAGGTTTCGTAAGGAACTCAAACTTATTTATTGAGTGAGCAGAATTTGGTTCAATTGATTGAGGACTATTCACAGTCCACTAGACTTCGTAAGGAGCTAAAACGGATTCTTCAAATAAGCTCGATGGATTGAGAACTATTCACAATCTACTCGTTTTCGTAAGGTTGAGCCCATTGGTTCTGGTTTGGACTGTTTATGATATCACAATAGGACTTTGTGGCCTAAGTGGACTCCAGCTTGAAGCAGCCAGTGCTACTTACCTACCTAATTAATATTATTTCAAGTTTTAACCCAAACTAAAAGATTCTTTTCACTTTTTTCAAGAGTGTTTATGACTGTTTGAACTAATTTTCTTTCTAGTTAAACAAATGTTGATTCAAACTAAAAAAAACAACACTTTTTTCAAGTCAATAATTACAACGCTTTCATATTTTAAGATTCTGTGTCATCGAGCCATTAAAATTCATTAATCTTCAGTACAAAAGTGAGGTTATTGCACGGCCCTAATGAAGCTTCAATCATCAGGTGCTGATCTCATCTTTTATATAACAATAACGTTAATTTCTTACCATTCAAATCGTCGTTCATCAACATTGCATTCCAAAAAATGCCCTTTTCAATAATTGCAATTTCCTCATTAAATTATTTCATTAAAATATCTCATTACCAAAATTATGCCATCAATAATTATAATTTACAAAACGTTTTCAACATCAATCCATATTTTATTGTCAGTTTGCATCATACTCGTAAAACATTTTGCATACATCTTTGTTCGTTCAAAGCTATTTGTCTTTGCTGTTGAAATGTTTTTTTTAATTACCAACATTCATGTTCATATTTTGTTAATACAAATGTTGCTGCTGTGATAAATTTTCGTGGATTTCATTTTAGTCGCTGAGGCGCAAATTTGTCGAAGCGTTTTGTCGATAAGCGTTAAAATAAACGTTCATGAGTTGCATGCGTTGTCAACAGTTTCAAAAATTAATCATTTTTTCATACAATTTTCTGTTGTAACTGCACTGAAATTTCATGAATGACCTTAGCTGGTAGAACAATGTCGGTTTAGAACAATGTTGCCCTAGAATGTTCACGGGTTATCAATCAATTTGTGGCGGTTATTAATTATACTTTTATGTTTTTCAGGCCTACGAAGATGAGGTGTGACACAAGAATTGTTGTTGTCTCTATTGTTAAACACATATCTACACAATTTTGTTTTATTTTATAAATATATGAACTAATAGGTTTTGAGGTCAAATCAGTGACGAATAGATTGTAGAATGCAACACTGACAACAATAAAAACTTTAAAATAAATTGAAGACTAACACTAAATCCTTGATTTTCTTTTCGAAAGGTCATAGACAGATTTAAAGGATATATTCTTCAATCCAACCACTCGTCGATCTCAAAGCTGGTTTCGACTACACAATCGGGAAAGGACTATATAGGCTATATAGAAGAAGAAGCTCACCATTATATAAATATCTTAAATATAAATCACATAAATTTTCTTAAAAAAAGTCTTCTTCATATAATGTCTCCTTTAGGCCGAGATGCTTCGTCGATCTCAAAGCTGGTTTCGACAACACAATCCGGAAAGGACTATATAGGCTTTATAGAAGAAGAAGCACACCATTATATAAATAAATTCAAAAAATTTCTTCTTCATATAATGTCTCCTTTAGGCCGAGATGCTTCCAAATCAAGGAGCAAATCTTCTAATTCATCAATAAAAAATCTACTAAATGTTCTCTTAGAAAAACAAATTTTTCCTTCTAAAATAAAGTCTTCTAAACTTTCTCCTAAGTGTTATTCAAATTTAGAAGAAAATCTTTTAAGCCATCAATAATCTTTCTTTTAAACAGTTCTTCCACCTAAAATAAAATCTTTCAATCCTTCTCTTTAATGATTCTTTCTCATAGAATTCTTTGTCAAAGCTCAAAATGCCCCCAAATCTAAGAGAAACTCGATTAATCTATCAACAGTTAAATTAAATTCCCCATAAACTTTCTGCTAAACAATTTGTCTTCTAAAATTCCTCATACTTAGAAGCTCAATAAACTCTCAAATCTTTTAATCAACCAGCAGAAAAATAAAATCTAAACTTTTTCTTAACCATTCCATCTCCTAAACTTTCTCTTAAGCAATTAGTTTTTCTCAAATAAAATCTTCTGAAGTTTCTCCATAAATTCATCCTAAGAGGCCGAGATGCTCATAAATCAGGGAAATATAACTTTTGGAGAACACACAGTGTATTGTAGACTAGGAGTATTAGTTAAGGAGACAAAATCATTTTCCCCGCGAATTTTTTTAGTATGGTACAAACTTCAGAGGGGCCTAAAATATGTATGAATTATTAAAAAATGTTCAAAGTATATTCCAGAATTTTTTTAAGTCAAAAGGTTCAATAGTTGTGAAATTACAGGCAAACTAACTTTTAAATCATTGAGCGCTTTCAAATTAAAGTTCTTTGAGTTGTCATTATCTCTGGGTATGTACCTAAGAAAAAACGATCTATATAGAGACATGAGTGCAGAAAGTGAGGGACCCAATTAAATTTTTCACTACCAACCACACTGAAGGCTACTTTTGCAATGAAGCAAAGTTTAAGAAAAGCTATGTCAGAGGATCCTCTGGGCAATACTCTGTAAATTGGAAAAATTACTGGCTATAAAATACAACTGGTTAGTTTTTAAGATGATTTCATAAAAGACTACTTTCTACTTTTAGTTTTACTTAGTTTCTAAGATGAAAACAAAATTCAAGTCGATTTCAGAAAAGACTACTTTTTATCAAATGGTTCCACAAATTAAATGGCAATGAATGAAATAAAAGTTGTAATACTATAGAAAACAAAAAATAAGTGTATGGTCAACTGAATTTTTGGTTGTGTTGCAAAAAATGTGTGAAGAGTGAGTTCTTTCTTTCTTTTTTGTGACTTCTTCTTCATTTGGAAAAAAGTATTCAACAGTCTCTTAGTCTGGTACTATCTGCAAACTTTTTCGACTTCCTGTTAAAACTGCACATATGTGCTATAACCTCAATTCTGTTTACCAAACTAAACAGAAAAATGACCATAGAGACAACATTGAGTCGAGCTCTGCATACCTGTGAAGCCAATCTATGCATAACCGAGATATCAAATTGCTACGATCGAAAATCAAAACATCAAATCCTAACCTACGAAATTCCTAAAATTTAAAATTTTCATTAAACCTCTTTCAGTTCGAATCGCCTTCAACGCAAAGAATGCATAAAAATGCCAACAACAACTTACACTCTAAAGCGCCTCAGACATTAGTCTCAATTGATGTGCAAACAAATGTCAGCAACAAGATTTATCAACTTCCCTTTCACTTATCAGTGAGTTAACAAGAAACTTAACTATAAAAAAAACAAAACTAAAAATTAAAAAAAATAATAATAATGACTCAATAAAACGACACTAACTCAAAACTTTAATTGCTCCACACTTTGCTGCAGTTAATAGCAATTCGGAGCGTAATTGCTGGCTTACAAAAAATTATGCTTTACAACAACAACAACAACAACATTTAAGAGTGCTTAACGCACGCACCAGTCACCACATGAAATGTCAAACAGTCGAATGATTTTTTTTTAATAAAAATTCAAATTTATTTATAGGCAGTTTTGTGTAGTTTGCATTAATTTGTATGCAATTTGCAAGCATTTGCAAACTTTGGAAAAAAAGTTATAAAAAATAACAAAAGATCATTCAACTCAGTCATTCAAATGGCAAAGTTCTTTGTTGCATACAAACCAAATTTTCAATTAACAATTTTGCATAGCTTGAGATTTGAGTTGTTTGAGTTTTGTGTTGAAAAATATAAATAAAAATACAGAAAATCAGCGTAAACTAGTTTACGAGTTCGAGTCGTTGGTGAATTGAATGAATTTAATGAATTGAATGAATCTTGCGCACTTAAACTGACGTTGACGGCGTTCAAACTAGTCTAGCAACGGTCATAAAATTAGACACACTTTAGTGCAGTACGTCATAAGTTATTGGCATCAGGCTTTAATTTTTTGTTTTAAAAGTAACCGGTTTTTGACTGCCAACATTTTTCATTAACCATTTTGATAGCCTTTACAGGCAGAAGTCACACGCTTAGTTAGGAGATCAAAATAAGGTGTGGCAAATATAGAAAAGTATATGAAAGTGTAGTTCAAAAATAGTTAGTTTAGTTTTAATCAGATCAATTACACTAATCGATTTTAATAACACATGAACCTGTTGGTTTGTACATTTTTTTCCGTGGGATTTGAAATATGCCCATATTTGATAAACATAACATTTGATATGATTTGTTCAGAGAACTGCAGTGTGAACAAAAAGACACTACAAAGAAGCTCTACCTAGAATTTGTTGACTTGGAGTGAGCATTTGTAAGTCAGTGTTACCAGATATCAGAAAAAATGTCTCCTAAATCTTACAAATTACTGAAATTAACACCAACAATTACAAAAATATTCAAAGCTCTTTGTTGAAATTAATTGGTTTACCATAAAAAAAAACTTTTGCAAATTTCACTCACAAAAAGTTTTATCATTTGCAATGTCGTTTCAATTGATATTAATATATTATTCAAAAATCTCTCGAAAATTCACTAAAAACCTGAAAACCCCACCAACAAAATATATAATTTCCTAGACTTTCTCATAAATATTTCATATTTCTAAAATAAAATTTCTTAAAATTTCCAATAAAAAAATGCTTCTTCCTAAGCCTTCATCTAATTCAATGATTTCTCCTAATTTAAAATCTCAACTTTCTGCTAAGCGATTATTCCTTTCAAAATGTATGCTTAGAGCCCAGGATGCGTCCAAATCTAGGAGGAAATCTTTTAATTTACCAATAGAGATATGCAAAATCCTATACAATTATTCCTTAGAAATTTGAATCTCCTAGACTTTCCTAAAAACAAGTTTGCCTCCTAAAATTGCTTCTATTTATATTCCCCAGATGCTCCCAAACAAAGTAGGAAACTGTCTAATTCATCAATTAAGAAATATAAAATCCTAAATAATTCTTCCCTTCGAAATTAAATCTCATAGACTTTCTTAAAAACAAGTTTAATTATTAATAATAATTAATTAATAATAATAATTTTAATAAAACAAGTTTGCCTCCAAAAAATCTCTCTATCGGCCCGAGATGGTCCCAAATCAAAGAAGAAATCTTTTAATTCACCAATGGAAAAATAAAATATTCCACGCCTTCTCCTTCTCACTAGGGCTTCCTCCTTAAGTTCCTCCTATACGCCCGAGATGCTCCCAAATCTAATAAGAAACTTTCTAATTCACTAATAGAGAAATAAAAAATCCTAAACAATTAAACAACTAAAACAAGTCTTCCTCCTTAAATTCCTCGTATCGGACCAAGATGGTCTCAAATCAAAAAGGACATTTTTTAATTCATCACTGGAAAAAATCTCCTAAAAGTTTTCCTAAACATTTCGTCCTTCATAAAAAAATCTACTAAATTTTCTCCTAAACCTTAAAAAAATCTTGGCGAAAATCTTTTACTAATAGAAAAATATAATCTCCTAAGCCTTCTTTAAAACAAGTCCTTCTCCTAACATATCTCAAATCAAAACGGACTTTTTTTAATTCACCACTGGAAAAAAATTTCCTAAACTTTTCTTAAATATTTCGTCCTTCAAAAAAAAATCTTCTAAATTTTCTCCTAAACGTTACAAAAATCTTGGCGAAAATCTTTTACTAATAGTAAAAATATAATCTCCAAAGCCTTCTTTAAAACAATTCTTTTTCCTAACATAAAATCTAAGATTTTTTAATGATTCTTCCTCCTATAATTCCACCTATCGGACCAAGATGATTCTAAATTAAAACGGAAAATTTCTTTCAAACAATTGTTCCTCCTAACATAAAATCTTCTAAGCTTTCTCTTTAATGATTCTTCCTCCTAAAATTCTTCGTCAAAGCCTAAAATGCTTCCAAATCTAAGACAAAATACATCAACAGAAAAATAAATTCTCCCATAAACGTTTGTCCTAAACAATTTGTCCTTTCTACTAAGCCATTCTTCCGCCTTAAATAAAATCTTCTAAACTTTCTCCTTAGAAATTGTTTCCTCGAATATTCCTCTTAAAAGCCCAAAGTTGGGAGAAACTCTTTTAACACCAAATGGAAAAATGAATTAAATTCTTTCAAACTTTCTGCTAAACCATTATTTCTCCTAAAACAAAATCTCCTAAAATGTCTCCTAAACAATTCCACCTCTAAAATGCCTCCTAAGAGGCCGAAAATTTGGTTTAAATGGTCCAAGCCAGAACTACTGCAGAAGCTGCAAAGTCTAAGAGGAAGGTAAGACAATTCTAGGTCTTCCTGGGTGCCATCAGTAGCGTGGTAAGGGGGTTTTGGGTGTTCAGTCCCCTCACATATTTGTAAAAATTTACAAAAAATTGGGTTGTAACAAAAACTGTTTGTGGGAAAAGTGATTTCAAATGGTTTGGGCTCGCAAGTTGTGTACGGACCGCCCTCACGAATGAAAGTTTATATGCGCTACTGGGTACAATTTGTGTTGGATCGCCTAGAAGGGGGAATGACCTATGTAGGTGGCAGTAATAGCTCTTAGATAAGACCAGGTTTAGTTCAGTAGGACATCGATTCCTTCTTATCGAACTCTAATCCAACCAATCAACCCAGCAGTGTACAAGATTTTCAGAGTAGGGTATGCATATTTTTTTGATTTAGTGTACACGTAAATAATCTCTAATTACTAGAACAAAATTACGGAAACAAATGTCAAAAACGCTGCAAGTGTTTTCTTTCTAAAAGCATTTAGCATTGAAACAAAGAATATGGACGAATTTACGCAACGAATTAATTGATGTCTGCCGACAATTCTTGGGTCCATGAAATGGCCAACGGCTAAGCGGCTCTTCGCATCAAAAATAGTTAATTGTTGCTTGCAATTAACTAGAACAATTTTGCTATAGTCTCTGATTCAAAGTAGAGAACTGACATAAAGCCACTTTGACTAATGTCTCAGCTAAGCGGCCAACAGCTGACAAGTACATAAGCACACACATACATACATATGTCTATTATGTTAGAAATGTGTACGGATAATGTGCTCGCCAAGGTCCCTCTTGCAGCTATAATTGAAAAAAATGGTTATTGTTCAACGACGATTAGTGTCTACGAGTTGGTTACAATAACCATTTGAAAGCATTTGCTATGCATTAAATTTTAGGTGACTGCAGTGCAAAACAAAAAAAATCCTAAATAAATAAAAAAAAAAATTCAGTAACTTTATCACAAACAAACCATTAATGTTAGCAAAATCAAATTTTGACTCTTAACAATTCTTGTGAATCACACAAACAAATTCATAGCCTGTGCCATATGTGCAATTAAAACGACTCAACTCGCAGAGTCTCAAACAGCTCCAGCAAACGTCACTTTGATGCATTCTTGTTTTTTTCGACTCCATGCAAATCGTTGCCGTGTAATGTGGAAGGAATGTTAATGCGACTGAAATTGCCCACTTGACGCACCGCATTGTGCAAATGTCAGCGCGGCGCAGTAGCATTGACACGGCCCCGGTTCGCCCGTAATGTGTCTGTCTGCCGGCTTGCGGCCGCCTGATGCCTTCTCAGGAGACGTTGACACACAAACGCAGCCATGCAGCAGCACAAAAAACTGCCAACCAATAATAATAATAACAACAAAAACAAACACAAAACAATCCAAGTTAGAACCCAACAAAAGTTGGAAAATATTTACGGCCGAGTGCAGTGGCACACAAATGCAACACACAGATTGCAATAAATGAATACTTGAGAAAATCATTAATAGATATTATAATCAAATTGAAACGTTACATGCATTGTGTGTAAATATGTAAACTCTTTTGTATGTATGTCAGTGTAGTGAGCGGCTAATTGTGCACACCGTGGAAAGGGCATCAAATTTCGTACTTGGCTGGCAAAGAACAAGTTAGACAATGAGACAGTCGTACAATGAGACAGCCAGACAATACAGTAGTCAGACATTAAGACTGCCCGACAGTGAGACACTCAAGCAAGCATATAATTATACAGACAGCTGCTGGAATTACAGAAAGACTAATCGTCCAAGTTAAACGCTACTGAAGTGTTTAGTTTTTAAGAA